>JAGKTI010011758.1:0-23839 GCA_018397915.1 Birgus latro | reverse complement strand
AGAACCTCCATGCATGAAAAGTACTTACACTCACAATTAATGTCCTGAGAATCCTGGCTCCAAAAATATATTCACTGAGATGATCATATAATTGACGAGAGGTATACAAATAATGTTATGTAATGCTGTTAAATATACAGTAAAACCTCGATATAACGGACTTCAATAGACCGGAATTTGCTTTTATCGGACTCGAGGAGCTACTGGACTAAACTCCTAAACAGTATATTGGAAAAAGTCCAATAAAGCCAGAAAGCAGTCCAGACTGCCTGACCACTTCAGCTATGTTCACCACAATAAGACAAGTAAAAGACATGTTTTTCAGTGCACAGTACAGTATTATCATACCATTTGATTAATGCAGTGAAGGTATAACACAGTACAATACTGAAATGGTGGTGAAAACCGCTGATGCAATCCGGACTAATGTCTGATATATCAGAAAAAGTCCGGATTAGCAGGAGTAAGTCCGGATGTCGCTTTTATCGGAATTTCGCATTTTTCAGGCTGGCTTGGGCCCCAATTAGTCCATTATAGTGAGGTCTTACTGTACTGACAACAACGAACTTGGAAATTATAGCAAATGCATACATGAATAAAATCAGTGATATACGAACCTTCTTTCCAGTGCGCATGTCCCACTTGATGACTGCACCATCCTCATGCCCAGTTATCACATACTCATCCAGAGGCCCCCAAAGCACTGACAGAGCTTTAGCATTGTTAGGTGTCACCTGAGTCTTCATGATTGGTGTTGCTGCAATACAATTAACTATCAAGAACCAAGAAACAGAATTTATTCTTACAATGCTAAGTATATAATGCAACTAGATAATAATATACAGTACATACTATGTTTCTTTTAAGTGGCATACAGGTATCCCTCACTTTATAAACTGGAAAACATCAGTAAAAATCAAACTGTAGGGTGAAATACTGAAAATCAATCAGGTTATAACATGGATTCAATAGGCATATGTTCGACGTGACTAGACAGCCTACCTTGGAATTCTTCCACTGAAGATGCCTTAATCCCAGAAGAGGTGGTCACAAACAAATTGCCTCTATGCCGCCCTGTCCCCTGCCATTTCATTGCCCTGCTCCTGGCTCACACACGTCTCTCATATACCCCTCCACTCCATCTCATCCTCGGCCTCCCTCTCCCTCTCCATCTCACTCACATACACTCTACTCATTAGTCTCTTGCTCTCCATCTTCTCCACATGGCCAAACCACCTTAGTGTATTTCTCCTACCACTTGCTATCATATCCACATCAACATCACAATGTTCCTTCACTTCCTCTTTTGTCAGTCTGTTTCTCCATGTAACTCCACATGCTCCTCTGAAATAACTCATTTCATCATCATCATCTAATCCTGTGCTGCCCTATGAGAAGTGCAGGAGCCCGGGGCTAGGCAAATTGATCCTAACATATAAGATGAGAGTGACCACCCTCACTTATCCCTGAGTGGCATTACATGAGCAATAAACCCAAACCACCCCTTGGATATAAATCTGCACTGACTCAATCGGATTGGAACACCTTAATTACCCACTAAACCACCCGGCACCATAACTTGGTTATAAGGTTACCACCCAGTGCATTAAATGGTTTCCTGGTGTACAAGAAACCGTTTGGCTTGTCACTCAAAGCAGAGTCACCCACAGGCAGAAGAGGAGGAAAGAATGAAGGGAAAAAAGATAGAAGAGGGAGTGTAAAGTCACCTATAGGCAGAAGGAAGAGGAAAGAATGAAGGAAAGAAAGACAGAAGAGGATGGAAGGAAAGAAGTTTGGAAGAAAGGAAAGGGAAGTCACCCAAGAGCAGCACTACAACGAGTGAGTGGATGGTAACTCATTTCAATTATACAAAATAGCAGCATCATTACAGACTAATGGTACTGATCTACAATTGCATTTCTAACATAAAATACAGGGATATATATAATAAGAATATTTTGCCAGCTAGCTATTTCAAAGTTACTTCACAGAAAATACTGTATCAAAATACTCCACACTCAACAAGGTAACATAATAATTAAGACTAGGCAAACTCCATGGCAAACAATGCCATTGTACAGCATGAAATGGTCTTACTCTGGAGCAATCATTTCCCAGTCAACTGTATACTGAGGGTTTCCTATAAAATTAAATAAAAAATATGCACACAGCTCAATGAAGTACTGCTTTAGCTTACCATCAACATCATTAGGTTCTCTAACATCAATGATGTTGAGCTCAGAGTTGTGACCCATCATCTTGTCAGTGGTGTAAGCAACCATTGTGCCAGAATAGGAAAAGTTGACACCACGTACAGATGTCTTCATCTCCAAGGTTGATGTGCATCCACCAGTCTCTACATCCCAGATTCTGAGGAACAAATTGAAATAATATTTACCAGTCTCTAAATCCCAGGTTCTGAGGAACAAATTGAAATATTTACTTTGAACACTAAAATTTAAATAAGTATCATTATCATCATCAATTTGATCCTCTTCCCCACTAAAAAATGGGCTGATTAAAGATCTTGAAGCAAAAAAAGAAAAAGCATTAAAGTAGGAGAACTACCATATACTGTACCAACAGCATGCCCTGTGAAATGGACACAATAATCATTCATACATCTTATCAAACCTATAATGAAGCCAAAAATGACTGCATTCTAGACATTCTTCAAAATCTGTTGCTTTTTAACAGTACTAATGAAACACAATAGAAAATAGATATCCATGGCTTCCATGGGTTTGTCATGAACAGGCCTGTCATGAGCAGTGACAAATAACAAAACCCTAATCCATTATGTGCAAATTTTAATCTCCTGTATCATGCACAACCCAAACAGAATCCAAAACCTCACCAACAATTAACACTTCAAATTTAGCATGTGGACATATCATGGTGCTAGCCTCTGCCCATAAACAGATACGATACATTAAAAACATAAGGGAGAGTAAACTCTCAATTATCTGTCATCACAATATCCAGCCCAACACAATATCCAGTGCTGCTGGCTGGGCTATATTAACCCCCACATGCTGGGCAATATTTAACACAGTCGTCATCTCACTATGGGCAATTTCTCGGAAACCGCTGAAAACTGCTTGTTTTAAAAACCTAAATATCTCAGAAGTATAGCACTTAGGGAAATGGATTTATAACCATTTTACTCAACAACTCTTCCTCTTGTGAAAGAAAGTATCCCCAGGTCTGTAGGTCCTGCATCGATAAGTAATGATGTGAGGAAGAGAACTAATTTTCAGCGTGAGAGAGGAGGTGTTCGTGCATCTGCCCACGGCGTCGACAATGGCTTTGCTCTCAATGTGATAACTTACTCCACTACTGGATAAACCAGACACTGTTTCATCCATGGCATGCCTTGTGGCACTATTGCTGAGCCCTTTTCTAGCATTCTTGTAAAGAGGCTTGGCAGGGGCAAATGATGCAAGGGTCCACGTTAAAGTAGGAACAGAATCAGATGAGAGACATAAGAAAACACCGCCCAACACCTCGCAGTCACAGAGACGATTGAGGTATGCTTGCCTTGGGTGCTGGAAGGCTATCCCCACCCTTTGGTGATGAGATCATGTGGTGGCCACTCCAAACTAAGGCACAAAAACACTTGTGGTTACAGCCATCCCCCGGTGCCCGTGATCCACCAATTTCGCGTCAGATATAACCGTCACCCACAGGGGTGTGGAGTCAGATTTTAAAAATTCCGACTCCGACTCCAGGATATTTTAAGGTTGCGACTCCGACTCCCGACTCCACTCCCCCCTCCCCCTCTTCTGCAGTACAGTGGTAGGCATACTGCATTACTTACATACTTTCAAGTTTACTTCTATCTGTCTATTGCCAGATGCCTTAATCCCGTAAGGGGTGGCCACAAACAAATAGCCTCCATATGTCACCCTGTCCCCCGCCATTTCACTGCCCAGCTCTAAGCTCACACCCCCCTCTGTCATATACCTCTCCGCTCCATCCCTCCATCTCATCCTTGGCCTCCTCCTCCCTCTCCCCCCCTCCACCTCACTCACATACACTCTCCTCGTCAATCTCTCACTCTCCATCCTCTCCACATGGCCAAACCACCTTAATGTGTCTCCTAACGCTTCCTATCACATCCACATCCACACCACAATGCTCCTTCACTTCGTCATTTGTCAGTCTGTCTTCCCATCTTACTCCACATGCTCCTCTCAAATAACTCATTTCCACTGCTCTCACTCGACTTCTGTCCCTCCAACAAGGTCCAAGCTTCACTTTCATACGTTAGAGTTGGTATCACAATACTGTACTATCATGTAGTAGCTTTTTCACTTCCATGCTCACTTCCCTGTTTCTTATCACTGCTTTCAACGAACCAGCAACCTTCCTTCCCTGCTGCACACTTTCAAGCACTTCACCCTCTAAACTTCCATTCTTACTCATCACACTACCCAAGTACTAAAATGCACTCATATTCTCCATATCCTCCCCATCCAATCCCACTGTACATTCAATGACTTCACTTCTCTCGAGGACCATCACTTTACTCTTTCCTACATTCACCTTTAGATTCCGTTTCATACACACTCTCCCAGACACATCTACCAAGCCTTGCAGCTCCTCTTCGTCTTCACTTAACACAGTATCATCTACAAACAACAGTACAGGGAGTTTCCAAACACTGCCCTCTCTCACTAGGGCTGCTCCAACATCCACTGCCCGACCTTGTATCTCTTTTATAATCCCATCCATATACAGATTGAACAACCATGGAGACATGACACATCCTTGTTTCAATCCAACCTTCAAATAGAAAAATTCACACAGTTCACCATCCATACACACTGCAGCCTTAGCACCCTCATACATACTCTTCACGCCCTTCAACAACTTCCCATCTACTCCATATATTCTTAATACTTTCCTCAACCCTTGTCTATCCACCCTGTCATATGCTTTCTCCAAATCCATGAAGGCTGCATACAACTTCTTCTCCTTCTCTAGAAACTTTTCCACTAAAGATCTAAAAATGAATATCTGATCTACACAACCTCTTCCCTTCCTAAAACCCCCCTGTTCTTCTCCAATTAATTTCTCTGTTATTTCCATAACTCTGTCAATAAGTATCCTACCACATACCTCTCCTATTACACTAGGAAGGCAAATGCCCCTACGATTACCACACACTTCTTTTTCCCCTTTTCCTTTGAACAGGGTAATAATTATACCTGACTTCCAATCCTCCAGGACTCTACATTCCTCCCAGGCCAATCTGCACATCTTCCACATCCATTCTATTACTATTTCTCCCTCATGCTTGAGCATTTCACCACACACTCCATCAATTCCTGGGGCTTTCCCCATTTTAACTTTTTTCATTGCTCCCACAACTTCCATCCTGCTGATTTCTTTCTCTCTTCTCACATCCCTCCTTCTCCCTGCCATTCCCCAGCCACTTATACGTGCATTACTTTCATTCTCTATGTTCAACAGTTCATTAAAGTGTTCTCTCCATCTGCTCACCTTCTCCTTCTCCACAAGTAATCTACCATTTTTTATCTTTCACTCCCCAACTGCCTTCTTTGGCACCCTGTCTAAATCTCTTTACCTCCTTCCAGAACATTTTCTTACATTCCTTCCAAATTCCTTCCAAATTCCTCATCCACTCTCTTCTGACTCTCTCTTACTAATCTTTTCACCTCTCTCCTCTCTACATATAACTTTCTCCTCCGTCTCTCAACTTCTTCGGCGCCCCTGCTTCTCTTCCACTCACTGTATGCTTTCTTCTTTTGTGCCACAGCCTCTCTCACCTCTTCAGTCCACCATGCTGTTCCAAGCACCCCCTTTCATCTTCTCTTCACCCCACACACCACCTCACATGCTGCACAGATTTCATCTGTGAATATCTTGCACACAACTTCCATGTCCCCCATCTGCTCCAATCAATATTTCCCCAATCACTTCTCCACATCCCTTTTATACTCTACCTTTTTTCCATCCTCTCGTAACTTTTCTACCCTTCTTGTAAGAACTACTTCCTCCTGTCCTTCCCTTCTTCTATTTCTCCATTTTGTTTGGACTTTGATTCTGACCACCACCAAGTGGTGGTCCGAAAGTCCACTCCCCAAACCTCTAATACTCTTGCATCCATTACACACTGTCTCATCCTTTCATCCATACACACATAATCAATCATAGCCTTCCATTCATTCAGTTCACCATCCACCCTTCTCATCAATCGCCACGTACACCTATGGATCATTTTGTGCCTGAAGAGGGTATTAGCTATCACCAACCCCCTCCCGGCACAAATGTCCACTAAAGCGCTGCCATTCTCATCCATCTCATCTCTGTAGACACACCCCACTCACCAACTACTCCATCAACCTTCTCAATCCCTAATTTTCCATTCATGTCTCCAATCAAAAACACTCTCTCATTCCCTTCAAACTTTTCCAAGCACACTTCCTCATTTGTCCAGAACTCTTCTTTCACTCTGCTTGCACGATCTTACGTTGGCGCATACACGCACACAATCGCCCACATTTGTAGTCCAACTTTCAATCTTACCCACACAATCCTTGAGCCAACTGATCCATACTCTCTTATATTCTCCTTCCATTTGTTACTCACAACAATACACACTCCTTCTTTTGCCCTCTCATTCTCACCTACTCCCGCGCACACTGTGTGCTCCATCCATACTCTCATTCTCTCACACTCTCACCTTGCCATTTAGTTTCAGTTAATCCACATACATCCACTTTTGCACCCTCAAGCACCTGTACTATCTCTCCCTCTTTCACCTCATCATTTGCACCCCTTACATTCCACGTAGCTATCCGTACCAAGTCCTTTGTTCGGTACTTAGTCGTCATCTTCTGGTCAGCTCTGGTCCGAGGTTTCTTGTTCGTATTTTTAGTTAGATGTTTTCCGGGGAGGGGCACTAACTCTCCGCCAACCCACTTGTTGTCATGTAGGGAACACGCGTTGGTTGGTTATAAGGTTACCACCCAGCGTTGTAAATGCTTTCCTGGTTAACAGGAAATTATTTGCCACTCAATGTACGAGTAGAGCTACCCCAACAACTGGGTATCACTACATCAAGTGGGTGGATGATGGGCGCCCCTCACCTACTTCACCCATATTATTAGTGTATATAATATCGTAAATTCATGTTAAATCAATATTCCCACAAAAACATCCCACAAATTGCTTGCCTGAAATGTCCTCCCACAAGAGCTCCCACAAAAGCTAATTTCTCCCACAAAAATGTGGGAATTTCTCATGAAGTGGCACAACTGGCCTAGCAGTGCACCTAAGTACTTTACACGAGAATTGATCGCATAAAGGAGTCGGAGTCGGAGACATTTTTACCGACTTCGACTCCAGCCAAAAGTATCCGACTCCTCGACTCCTGACTCCGACTCCACACCCCTGGTACTCACCCGGCACTTAGGTGTTAAAGCAATATCTGACACTGAAACAGGACGTAACCGGCAGGTCTATGCAATATCCGGTATTGAGGCGTCTCAAATGGCTCGCAAATGGTAGCCAACCAGTGCTGTACCCCTATATTGTATCATTCCTTTATTGTATTTTATGCATAATATTCATCTTTTACTCATGGGAAAGTTTTTAGGGTAGAGGGTTGGGATGGACAGTAACACAATATCCGGCTCAATGCCGAATATTGAGCCCGTAGGGGGGTACTATGCAATATCTGGTGTTTCACATCATTCGGTGTAAGACTTGGCTGAATACTGACAGATAATATCGAGTTTACTGTATAAAGAAACATCAGTGACTCTGAGGCCTTCGGGGTTTCTTGCTACCTCCGCTGCCTAACAGAAAAGCACAGGAGCCCCAACTCGTCAGCTTCAAATTCCCCCACCCCCTCCTTCATCCTCAAGGTAATGGTCACTGTCTGAGAAAGTGACTGCATAATTTGTTGCTTCATGCCTTTCTGATGTCACTGACTTATGTCTGTTTCACCTATGATAGTAGTAAATACCTTTGGTAAGCTTAAGGGGGAAGTGGAGGTTTCAGGTTGGAGACAAAATCAACACGTAAGCTTCAATACATGGCAATGGGCTTCAACTTTTTTTTTTTTTATGTGTCCGACTCTGGGCATAGGCTTCACAGCCTGCTATCAAGGCCCAGCAGCCCTCCTACATACCAACACCTCTCCATGTCACCACTTCGGTGCTAACACCCACCATCCATATTGAATACATGCTAGGGCTGTCTCATACAGGACTGGTGCATTGGTATTAGCGGGGGTATTTTTACGACATGTCGGCAGGTCTTCTGGTAGATCAGTAAAGCCTGATTTAATGAAATTCGATGCCTGTCATAACTGGATCTATCCTGTCCAATACTCCTAATAAACACATCAGCTGCGTAACTCCAGTAATAACTGTATACACAGCCAATTCTAAATGGCAGAAATGACCGGTACTTCAAAACCTGACAAGTTTTTATCTATCTATCTATCTATTGCCAGACGCCTCAATCCCTAACGGGGTGGCCACAAACAAATCGCCTCCATGTCACTCTGTCCCCTGCCATTTCACTACCACGCTCCCAACTCACACCCCCCTCTCTCATATACCTCTCCACTCCATCCCTCCATCTCATGCTAATGGTACACAATTAAAATAAGGTACAGTACTGTATACAGTACATGGTAGAAACTACTAATTTTGATGGGCTTCTTATAAAAAATGATGTATTGTACATACTAAAACCTACATAAGTATACAGAGTAGAGAAGAAAGTTTGATGAGCTTTTTTACAATACTGTACTAACGAAAAAAAAAAAAAAAAAAGCTACTGCATACATGGTAGGTGCAATTGTGTACTAACCTCATCGTCTGATCTGCAGAACCAGAAATAAAGAGTGAACTATCCCATTTGACATCAATGGACCAGACTGCGCCCGAGTGGCCATCATAGGTTCCCAGACGTTCACCATTGATAGAGTACCACACATTGGGCTTTGGGTCTTTTGAGGCTGAGAAAAGCAAGTCACCCTCACGGTTGAACTTTATCTGTGTTATGGAGCGTTCATGCCCTTGAAGCATGATAGGCTTCTGAAAAGAAATAAATGAACTGTTTAGTACAGTAATACAATGCACTGCACACTGTAGGGTAAATGTATGCTTTACTTGAAGCAGCAGAAAGACACCACCAATTCAATTCATATTCCTCCAACTTGTTTTCTGTACTTTTCTATTTTTCAGGGTGGTAAATTACCTTCTCCTGCTGAAAAATTTCCCTCATTATTAACATCACATTCCATGAACCATACCTACAATTGTTTGTTTCCAGCGAAATGGAAAAAACTCACTTAATGTACTCAAAAGTGGATTTCGTTTCCCAATTTCCCAAATGAAGCTTAGGTTAGGTTAAGCTGGGATACATTAAGTTTAGTTAAACACTTACGTTAGGGCAGTCCCCTCCACCATTATGCTGAAGAATCAAACAAGAGCTGTCACACAGGAGCAGCTAAAAACAACAGGGAAACAGATTTAACAGAAACGCTTATTTAGCACCCCAGAAATAATAAAAAAAATCTAACAGCCTATCAGGAAGAAGAAATGACTTGGTAAGGTGCTTCTACTGCTAATGTAAAGCCTATGTTTACCCACTATCTGTTCAATTATATGATGAAAACAATGTTCAAGCAGCTATCCCTTCACTTCCAAAGTGGAATATCATCATTAGCTGACCATATAGGCTAAAGAAAAGTAGTGTTACACAGAGGAGCTCAAATATAATACTAAAGAGAAAGGTACAGACCATAGTATGTGACCAATACTCTTGTTACCAATAAGGTACTGGTATGTGTTTTATTTCCTTTCAGTAACCCTACAAGGGGGGGGGCAAAGTCCTCCACTTAGTTAGCCTACATGAGGTTAGGTTCAATCTGGTTTAGTAAGGAAAGTCTGATCGATGCTTAAAATCACTGGTCTGCTTGTCCCATTTTCTTTACATGTGGTACAGTTTGGTTAGTACAGTGCACCCCCACACAATGTGAACTCACATTGTGCGATTCGCCTACAATGCGAGGTCAACCCAGAAAATGCTTTTTACCGAATGCGAAATCTGCGAATTGGCTGTATGATTCCAAAGCAAAAATGGATTTCCTGCCATCACTATGAGTGCCAGGCTGGACAATGTGAGTCAGTCACATGAAGGAAGGTGGCTGGCAATGAGTCAGAGTCAAAATAGCGAACGGCTGGCCAGCTATCCGTGTGTCATCTACCGATTTTCCTGGGTAAACAAACACTTCTCCTCCATATTGCTGTGAGAACACATGTTGTACCTCACATCCTGTGGTCCGTTTTTGCATCATAGCAGTACCCATCTGTTCGTCATGGTCTTAGCTGTCAACAATGAAGGCTTTATGGCACCTCTTGGAGACCTCAGCAGTGACAGTGAGAGTAACAACGGGGCATCCCGCCCCACGGGGCAAGAGTAGACGCCCCCAGCCTCAAACACCCACCCACCCCCTCCCTTTTTAACAAGCCCTGAAGTCACTTGAATAAAGGTACATGGTGTTTTATTTATTGTTTCATTTGTTGGTCCAACTAGAAGTACTGTTAGATAAAGTATTAGCAGGGTAGAGTAGGGTGGAAGGGGACCTGAAGATCAAGCCCTGGGTGGGCTGTCCACCATGTACCATTTTTCCCACAAGTTCTTTGGTTCACACAATGCGAAATCGTAGAATGAGAGGGTTTCTGCCGCCCATAAACTCGCATTGTGTGAGGGTGCACTGTAGGGAAGATCAGCATTCAAGGGGGGAAGGGTTAATGGGTAAAATTCCCAGTATATAAGAATGACAGTGATGCAGGGATTCACACTGTTTTCTTAAAACCAATGTTCTTAACCAAAGTAATTTTAGTATTAGATACACTGCAGGTATATTTAACATTTAATTTTCGACACATGAAATAAAGAGAACAAGAAAAATATACCTAGCTACTTGTCATTCCTGACTAAATACATCTGTGCTGTTTACTTACCCCCTAATTCTACTGACTATGAAAAATTCAACTACCTTACTTCTGAGATGGAACAAATCCGATCAATTCCTCCTTTCTCAGAAATCTCCATTCTAGGAGATTTCAATGTTCACCACCACCTCTGGCTCTCCTCTCCTTTCACTGATCCAACTGATGAACATGCCTACATCTCTTCTATCCTTAACGACCTAGAGCATCTCATACAGCACCCTACCCATATCCCTGACCACTGTGGAGAGAGTTCCAACATACTTGACCTTTTCCTTACAACTAATCCTTCTGCTTAAGCTGAAAATCTTTCCTCTCTGTTGGGCTCCTCCAATGACAACCTCATCACTTTAACCTGTCCTATCACTTCAGTAAGGCCTGTGGACCCTCCCAAGAAGCATTGGTTGTGGCACTTTGGAGCTGCTGATTGGGAGGCCCTCACACAGTACTTCTTATTTTCCCTGGAATGATTATTTCTCCATAACCGAGAACCATCTGAGTGTGCTTTGCGCATTACAGAGGTTATTCTCTCAGGCATGGAAGTATACATTCCTTTCTAATACAGTACAGTATCTTGTGACTAATGCAGATGGGGGGGGGAGTTTTAATCATGCTTGTTTCATGCTGTCTACAACAAGGAGAAGGCCTATAAAAGGTACCAGAGCCAACCCACCCCAGATTCTCATCTCTTTTATGTTTCTGCCCAGACTCATGCTAAGACTGTTCTTCGCTCTACTAAAAATAATTTCATTTGTACTAACTGCTTTGAACTCTCCAACTCAAATTTTTCCCACTCCTTCGGACACCTTGCGAAAAACCTTTCTAACAACTTTACTTCATCATCCTTCCCTCCTCTTTTCCACTCTGATGGCTCTGTAGCCAGTTTTTCTGCTGATAAAGCAGAATTCTTCACCCAAACTTCTCCTCCAATTCCACCTTAGAAGATTCTGGTGCTGTTCCTCCATCACTTCCCCCCTCTGACTTCCTCATGGCTGACATTAAAATGTTTTCAACTGATGTATTTTGCCATGAATGGCTTCAAAACTAACAAGGCATATGGGCCTGATGGGGTCCCTCCTGTTGTCCTAAAGAACTGTGCTTCTGTGGTTACATCCTGCCTAGGTAAACTCTTTCGCCTTTGTCTGTCGATGTGTACCTCTCCTTCCTGCTGGAAGTTTGCTTTCATTTAGCCTGTCCCAAAGAAGGGTGCCCATTCCCAGCCCTCTATCACCCAACTGATTTACCTATCTCTACCTATCTATTGCCAGATGCCTTAATCCTGCACGGGATGGCCACAAACAAATCGCCTCCATGTCACTCTGTCCCCTGCCATTGCACTACCACACTCCCAACTCACGCCCCCCTCTCTCATATACCTCTCCACTCCATCCCTCCATCTCATCCTCGACCTCTCCCTCCCTCTCGCCCCCTCCACCTCACTCACATACACTCTCCTCGTCAGTCTTTCACTCTCCATCCTCTCCACATGCCCAAACCACCTCAACGTGTTTCTCCTAACGCTTCCCATCACGTCCTCAACCACACCACAACGCTCCTTCACTTCCTCATTTGTTAGTCTGTCTCTCCATGTGACTCCACATGCTCCTTTCAAATAACTCATTTCCACTGCTCTCACTCTTGACTTCTGTCCTTCCAACAGGGTCCAAGCTTCACTTCCATATGTCAGAGTTGGTATCACAATACTGTCATGTAACAACTTTTTCACCTCCATGCTCACCTCCCTGTTTCTTATCACTGCTTTCAACGAACCAGCAACCTTCCTTCCCTGCTGCACCCTTTTGAGCACTTCACCCTCCAGACTTCCATCCTTACTCATCACACTGCTTTAACATCCTGCATATCACAAGTTTTTGAGTCTATTCTTAACAAAAAAAAAAAAAAACTGTAAAACACCTTTCCTATCTTAAACTTTCTGATCATCACTATGGGTTCTGCCAGGGACACCACTGGTGATCTTCTCGCCTACCTTTAAGTCTCCTGATCATCCTCCTTTCGGGACTTTGGCAAAAGCTTTGCCACTGCACTTGACATCTCAAAGGCTATCAATCGATCGAGTCTGGCATAAATCTTTAATTTTCAAACCTTTCTCTTACAGTTTCTACCCTTCTATCTGCACCTTCACCTCTAGCTTCCTTTCTGGTCATTCTATAGTTGCTATTGTAGACGGTCACCATTCTTTTCCCAGAGCTATCAATAGTGGTGTTCCTCAGGGCTCTGTCCTATCACCAACTCTCTTCCTTTTATTCATTAATGATCTTCTAAGCTGTATATCTAACCCTGTCCACTCATAAACTGATGATTTCACCCTTCACCTTTCCATTCGCTTCCAGCAGTGTCCATCTCAGCTGTTACTTCACCAAACTAGAAATGAGACTATGGCACACCTACTGTCTGACTTGGCTCATATCTCTGACTGGGGCAAAGGTAATCTTGTTTTTAAAGCATCAAAAACTCAGTTTTTACATCCTTCAATCTGACAAAATCTTCCACAGGAGTATACTCTAATTTTTAACAACATCCAACTCAATCCTGCACCATCTTTAAACATACTTAGGGTTTCATTCTTGTGAGATTTATCCTAGAAAGATCACATTACCTCTCTTATAAAATCAGCTTGCAAAAGACTAGGTGTGCTAAGCTGACTCCATGCCTTCCTTTACCCCTGCACAGTTGTTGACTTTATACAAGGCCTGTATTTGCCCCTGTGTAGGGGCTTCCCACACACAGCTCTTCTCAGCAAGGTGGAGTTAACGGCTTTTCATCTAATTAACTCTGCTCCTCTTACTGGCTCCCTTCAACTTCTGTCTCTTTGTTGCACTGTTGCATCTTTAGCTCTTTTCAATTGCTACTTCAATGGTCATTGCTTCTCTGAACTGTCTGCTTGCATCCCTCCACCACTATGGAGGGCACGTAGCACTTGTCTAGCAACAAACTCTCATCCCTTTTCTGTTCAATTCTCAAATGCAAGAGTTAACTGTTACTCCCAGTCCTCCATGTATGCAACGGGTCAACTCTGGAACTGTCTCCTTCTGTCTATTTCCTACTGCCTACAGTATATCATCTCCAGTCTTTAAAACGCAGTGTGTCCAGGCATCTCAAAATGAAATGAACGGATCTTGAATTTGGTTTTCTGTTATCTTGTTTTTGTTCTCTTTTTGGAGGGAATGGTCTTGTGGGCTCCTTGTCTTTGGTTCCTTCTTTCTTGCATTTAAAGGGGAAAAAAAAAAACTTTGCGGTACTAAAGCTGCCTAAACAACACCCACAACAGAACAGCGTGTTTACTGCCAATTGATCCCACTGACTGAATGCACCAGTGCTTCGAACATACTCAAATGTAAATAATTTAATTCCTAGGCTGCTGAGAGCTCTAAGCTGTCATGCCCTGGTGCAGCTATTTTCTGTTAACATTTGTTAAGAGCCTTCTGAGAGGTTTGTAGCAGTCTGTCAACCGGTCCTTCTCAGATGCTTGCAGCAACCAAGGGGTTAATTACCACACATTTCAGCGGATACCTATCTAGAAAAGCGTGTCACCTAACTTTTTTGTTTTGTTTTTAATGTATCCGACTCTGGGCGTAGGCTTCACAGCCTGCTATCAAGGCCCAGCAGTCCTCCTACATACCATATACCTCAACATGTCACCACTTTGGCACTAACACCCACCGGCCATATTGAATACATGCTAGGGGCTGTCTCATACAGGACTGGTGTATTGGTATTTGCGGGAGTAATTTTACGACATGTCGGCGGGTCTTCTGGTAGATCAGTAAAGCCCGAATTATTGAAATTCAAATCCTTAAACTGGTCCCTGCCCCAGCGGGGATTTGAACCTGGGTCCGTTGGGACTGCAGGCCACCTCTCTACCGATTGAGCCACTGCCTCCCCCAATGGGGGGGCTTTGCCCCCCCTAAGCCCCTCAATTAGCAGTGGAAGCTTCATTGGAGGACTTTGCCCCCCAGAACCTCCAATGATTATAACCTACCTAATAGCATGCAAACTAAAATATGCATTGCATAAAACTTGTGCCAAAACAGTATCGTGCGTTGAGAGGGTTCGTTAATGATGGTGCAATCACCACAGGACCATGCAATGGCAACGGTAGGTGCAATCATGAAGCAAATCTTTATACAGCATACATCACACAAGAGACATCCATTAAAACATAATAGCTACATGTTAGTAAAATGCTGTTTGGCAATTAAATTAAATCACTTCACATTCCATAAAATATGAGATACACAAAGTATTACATACGATATTGGAACATCCTATTTACAAACATTTTTAAAAATCAACATTTTAAAAAAGCCCACCATATATGCTATTCTATAAAAAAAAAATAAAGGTAAATGAGAATGACACTGATGCAGGGATTCAAGCTGTCTCCTTACAGACCTACATTCTTGGGGAAAATAATTTTAGTGCTACCAGTAAATACATCTCAGGTGATTAACATTTGATTTTCGATTAAAAAATACTGGAGAACAAATAAAATTTACAGTACCAGTACCTACTTAGCATCATTACAGAAAGCCACCTGTGCACCCTGGATAGCGTGTTTGCTGCTGACTGGACATGACGTAAGCACACCAAAACAAACACAAACATATACGATTTAAAACCATAAATAGCAGTGGAAGCCTAACTGGAAATGCTGAAACCTAACCCCCCAATGATTATAACCTCCCTAATGGCATGCAAACTAAACTTTGCATTATGTAAAACGTGTGCCAAAACAGCATTGTGTGTTAAGAGCGTTCATTAATCATTATGCAATCATCACATGATCATGTGATGGTAAAGGTAGCTAGGTGTAATCATAAAGCAAATCTTTACATACATCACACAGGATATATCCATTAAAATATGATACAGGTTAGTAAAATAGTACTTGGCAATTAAAATAAATCAATTCATATTCCGTAAAATATGATACATGCAGTATTAGCTACGTACAATATTGGAACATCCTATATACGAACATTTCTAGAAACCAACAATTTTTACAAAGTCATTCATCCAGACTGTTTAAAAAAAAAAACACACTACAGGTATACCCCAGTTTAATGATGCAACTGGTTATGTAAAAACCCATTGTTAGGAAGGGTATCGTATCTTGGGGTAGATTTAACATGTAAAGTACATATAGGGATGTGTTTTTCAGCCTTGGGTTTCCCCCCCAACCAAGTCCTAAACCCCAAAGGAGTCCAAAACAAGTTTAAAGCCAGTCTAAATGGCCTAACAGCTGTAAACAAGCTAACCTATGCCTAACATCTGTAAATAGCTCACTAAATTCAACAAATAAAAGTTGAAAGTCATCAAATATAAATCAGGAAAAAATCAAGCTTAGTAAACTGTACCCCAAAATGACAATGTTCACCCCAGCAATTGCTAAAACACATCAAGCTATGTCTAAAAACAGTTTGCAAATCAATCTAAACACACAATTTGTCTATCCAAATCGGTCAAAAAAAAAAAATAAATAAATAAAAACCCATCGTTAAACCAGGATTTGGCCATCGTTAGGCGGGGTATGGCAGTATTTCTACCCCCATCACTAAGCCAGGGTATCACATCTAGGGGTATCATATATCGAGGTATACCTGTGTATATACACCACTCGGTAATTCTTTACCAATGGGCACAGCGATTCCACCTATATTAAGATAAACTCATGATATCAAGGTAAGTAATTTTGGTACACAAGCAACACAGTTAACTGTTCTATTGTGACCGCAGTCAGTAATTAGAAAAAGGCAAAATTTACCTATATTTGGGCATATAAGAAGGCAGCCAAGTTGCCTGCGGCAATGTTTACCGATGATCTTTCCAACTGGCCGTGTTGTTTACCAACCATTGACTCAACGTATCAGTGTATCCCATGTCAAAACAATGGGAAACTTAATGATTTAACCAAACCTAATCCAACCTAACATCACCTGCATTTGACAGCCAGCTTTCAAATTTAAAAATGCATTAGGAATGTTAAATATGGCTGGCTACTGGCAGAAGTCCATAGAATATTCACATATTCTAAATCCTCATTTATAGCTATCAGAGGTAAGTTTAAAAAAATTCCCAGTAGCTGTGGTAATCCAGGAATATCAAGTAACCTGTGACTCATTAGAAATGGAAAAGCTGCACCCATTTGGTAAAGAATTAATCTATAAACAACAATAATGGATCCTGCAAACTCTTTCATTCCATTAAAAGATTCTGAAATAAGGTACTGCATTACTATTGTACATAAGAGAATAACAAAGGATCCTGTCAACACTTCATTCTAATAGGAAATTTTGAAATACTGCATCGCTGTCATACATAATTATTAAATCCCCAGTTTATACAGATGTAGTTCTTGATAAAACTTATTAAAAACAAAATGCAATTAATTTTATTTCAACCATCATTTTCCAGTGGAAATGCTTTACTTCCCCACACTTATCACCCCCAAAACTCTATTCCTTAACCCCTACATGGCAGCACATGACTCCTGTATTTTATTTGGACTGAAGACAGATAATTTTCCTCAGCAGGCGGAAACGTCCTCCCGTCCTAGTGTTAACAGCTGCTGTTGTGACATGTGATGCAATAACAAAAATTTACATCACCTATCAACAGAGGTACATACCCATGAAAATTCAAGTACTTTATAAAATTTTAAGTATAAAGACAATATTTTAATTTTTGTTAACCGTTTTTGCAGTGATATGCAACAATTAAGTCCAAAGGTAAAGATGCTGCTGCAAGCTGACACAAGATGAAATTATACAATTAGTTCAAGTACCAATATATTAATGATCACACCCATGAAAACAGTCCTTGCTGGCAATTTCCCATGCACAAAGATGTTGCTAAATGTTAAATAACAAAATATCTAACCATTTTGGTTGTGTGAAGAAGGAGGGACCGTAGCCCTGACCCACACTAAACGAAAACACGAGAGGCGAACTACAGATGAAACTATCTTCACTTTAGAACCTCGAAATTTCCAAATAATAGCGGTAAATAATTCCATTATGATTTAATTCTACATGAATTCTTTTGGATGTCATCAAGAAATAGTTGAATGTAAGACTTAATGGGATAAAGCAATGGAAAAAATTGTTCAATATCAGTTTTCGGAAAACAAGACTAGCTATCCTAGCTACGGTTAAATGGTAGTGTCCTCTAGCGTACATTTCGTGAAATTTTATTCCACTTTGCTTCACATATCACATTGTATTAGCAGTAGTTTCTCTATACAGTGGAATACAAAAATCCGTAGACTTTGGTAATGAACTACACTTTTTTATGCTTAACCTAATCGTGACTAGTGGGAGAGTAAAAGATTCTTATGGTGACCCCACTTTTGACATAATGGTCATCCTAATAGGCTTTAAATATTTATAAATATACTGAATGACTCTCACAGAGAAAGCATTAACTTTTAATTCAGTTCGCCGATGGGTTGGCCGTTCTAATTTCTAGATATGTCCCCTCTGGATATTGGGGCCACGGTGGCTCAGAGGTAGAGCATCAACCTCGGAGCCGGGGGGTTGCGAGTTCGAGCCGCGGCCGGGACTCCCTGCCGTGCCGGGAGGGTCTAGCTCGGTGGATTCTTTAATCCCTTGCTATCCCTCCGGGTATCGTCACTAAGGCTAAAGAAATCTGAAAGTTGGATGGCCTCCAATCTGTGGAGGATTTTATAAACTTGTATCGCATCTTCCCTGAATCGACAAGTCTTTAACGCTTGCAGGTTCAGCCTTTTCCACCTCTCTTCATAGCTTAAACCTAGAGGTTCAGGGACGAATCTTGTAGCCCTCCGCTGAACATTCTTAAAGTACAGCCAGGGTGGAGACGATACTGCAACAACTGCAAATCCAGATGCAACACCTCCAACAAAAACAGGAAAACCTGCAGGAGACCGTGCAAGCTCTGACTCTTGTCAAAACTGTAATGAAATGAGGAAACACTGATGAAACTGGATGTACAAACTCAAACTTTCACCAATAATGTACCGAAATAAGAAAATACCGAAGTCGGGTATACAACTTCACACTCCCCCCTAAAATGTAACGAAAAATGGAAATATTTAAGTCGGATATACAGGCTTACTTTCCCGTCAAAAGTGGATAGAAGGATGGAAAACTGATGAAGTTCGATGCAAAACCTCAAACTTCCGCAAGAAATGTAAAGGAATGAAGAAAGCGCGAAGACAGCACTCCAGGAACAGCACATCATCACATACGAAGCACCTCGCACGGGAACTAAGAAATCTTATGGAGACCGTCTGAGCTCAAAGTCTCTCCAAAATTGTAAGGAAATGAGAAACTGGTCATGAAATCGAATGAAAAATAAATTGGGGCTAATCTGAACGTTAACATTCAAGAGTGATGGTAGAGTATTCCCCACTGTGGACTCTACGTAATCATACTATGCTCGCTCAGTTTCATTGTTCTCTTTTCTTTCTTACAACCACTTTCCAGTTTGCTGCCACTCCTTCGTTTCTTCACCAATTCACTACAGACTTGGAGTAATTGTTCTTTGACCATATTCCCCCATATATCTATTTCACTTCTCGGATCCTTCCTGCTTTTCAAGCTTTGTCTTTAGCCGATATAAGTATTGTTAATTATAAACCTTTCCTATGCCAAACAGACACGAAAGGACTAACAAGTCTGTTGCTCTTTGCTTTCCTTTGTACTCCGTTGTACCCCCAACCCCCAATACATCTTAATCCTCACCTCCTCCTCAGCCTTATCCCTCACTCTCCACTAGCCCAATCTGTCACCTTTTAGCCTCTCCCTTCCAAAACTCCTATAAACACACACACACACACACACTTTCACAAACAGTGTACAGCTCACACACACATCCATACATACTGCACTTACATACATGAATATTTACACATTTACATACACAAGATTATGCAAACTGATAGGGAAAAAAATACTAATTAGATTTTTAGTCATGCGTACATACTGTATATGAAAAGTACTGACTTCCGTCAACTGTACAAATAGTAACCTACATAAATATATATATGTGGACAAAAAAAAAAAAAGGCCCTCGGAACAGTAGACGGTAGTGTAAATAATAATAACGCTTAAAATAAATCCTCTTACAGTTTGATACTTGATCAATGAATAAAAGTGTGAAAGTGCACATGCTAGCAATATCTTTAGAAGCAGGCCAAATATTTGCATATACTGAGTGTTACCAATAAAGTTTACACATAAGTATGAGTATTATTTCCCATTCCTCATTTCTACTACCGAAAGATTCTTAAGTGTACAGTCTCGGTCAACAATTGGTCTACATATCTGGGGTTCTGAAATACCGAAGTTGCAGCTCTTTCCATTGCCGTTGATAGCGTTGGGTACTCGTAGATAATAGATTTTAGCTTTTAACGTGCAGCGAGATATTGATTCCAACTCTTCTTGCAGTGGACTTGTTTACGACAACGAATTCTGATTGCATATTATCAATGATCAGTTTAGCAAGATATAAATTAGAATATAATGTATGTAGCAGCATGTATGTATGACTGTAGTAGGCATGTACGAGTATGAATGTATCGATCAATCATCCAACCGTTTGCTGCCCCGTCAGTAGCGTAGGAGATCTTTGCCAGGCTACTCCGTCCTGACATTTAAGGCGAGGTTGACCAGTCGCTTTTACCGAGTGGCACTGAATAAGTAATAAACCCCAACCAGCCCTCGGATATAAACTCTTAAAGGCACCACCGTACTAAAAGGGTCAACAGAGGGTATACAAATCGAAAACAGGAAATTAGGTTAAGGGGAGAAAGCCAGGGAGAAAAGATGGACGTGCAGTGTGCATGAGATTTTTAACTGCTTGACTAAAATGAATTATTTTTATTTTATTCTTGCTCTCTCTAAACGATCTTATTTAAATCAGAAAAAAAAACTTCTCGTATGAAGTCTATATACTACATAAAATCCATCCTGCTTGAAATGTGTCAGAAGCTGAATAAAATCCCTGTTAGCAGCAAGAATAAAATAAATCATGTGCTCGTAATAAATTAACGGAGTGAATGGGTTAAAAAGAGAAGCCTTTGTATCCAGGCGGCGAGATGAATACGGCATACAGCAAACTGGAGCCAAGTGGTATGTGGCACAATGACTCACCGACAGCCACCTGCATCAGTGGTTCTCTACCTTTTCAATTTTATTCATCCTTAATAAAACCTCAACAATACCCATGGAATCCCTTTACCTTTCCCAATAAGGTCAGTAAAAATTATGAAGAAAAATTATACTGCTCTAACTATTCATCTTCCATTCTCCATAAAAAAAAAAAAAAACATAGTAATCTCTGGAACCCGTTTACCTTTTCCATCAAAGTTTATAAATATTATGAATAAAAACTATACTCCTCTTAGCAGGTGCCCTCAACAACCTCCTTACCCTTTAGGCTAATAATTGCCAAGTAACACTGACGTAACTCAAATAATGGTTGTTGGAAAATAATGACTTTACACATATAATTGTGCTTATTCTAATCTCAACATGATTAGCTCATACCAAATTCGAGTTAGATCGGGGTGACATATTCAAAATTGGCAATACCACAGGAATTATCTGTGAGGAATCACAGAAGTGAATCACCCCCATCGAGTATTTAACGCGAGGGTATGGATGTGGGTGCCATTTGGAATACAGAAAGAAGTGCAAAGAGAAATGGCAGTAGTAGTAGTGGTGGCGGCGGCGGCGGTGGTGGTGATAGGTGCAACCCCGGGTAACTCTGAATGTGAACCCAGTGGACTGCAGGCTGAAGTTCCCCTCTCCTACATTCCATTCTCCTCCTCTTGGAGGGACAGGGAGGGAGATGAGGGGAGTTTTGTATAACTGAATGGCTCCACCGCTCAGACATATCGATGACACCACATAAAGGCGTCCCTCTTTTGCACCTTAAACATTACATACCAGGTCCGTAGCCAGGGGAGGATCGAGAGTCGGACTCCTCCCCCCCCCCCAGCCTAAAGGTTTACTTTCTCAAAGTCTGTTTTTTTTTTTTTTTTTTTTAATATCAGTGTAAAGAGTCACTCTCCGTTGTTTTGAAGTTTTGTGCTGCTTCTCAACGTCACTTATGCATACACCCACACACCCACAGCAAGCATGCAGCAGACCTTTGACCAGCCGGCTGCTATGCAAGTCCAGATTCAGAGAAAAGCCCCCCCGCCCCCTTCGAAAAGTCTGGCTACGGGCCTCCATACGACAGTTAAGGGTGAATGGGCGTTACCCCGCTAGAACGGTAACACCAAGCAGGAAATATGATATACAATATATATACAGTATATATATATATATATATATATATATATATGAAGGATTTATTGTTTAAGCCCTTAGCTGTGTAAGGATTTTCTGTTCTGATACACCCCTTCAATTCGGTGACGTGTTTTATTAATTTATTCTTGCCACCACTAGACGATTTTATTCAGCACTGGGGAAAGCTTTTGTAGTGAGGGAGTAAATGAAGGCTGTATCTAACCTCTCCGGTCCGAAAGGTCTCTCCTAAGCTAAATAAAATTACTTGGGGATAACAAAAAAAGAATGAAAATTAAAGATCATCAACATCCCCAAAAGATTGCAGGATAGTATCCATACAGTTATAGTACACTGACAAACTTCTGTGCAAATTGCCTTGATGATTAATGAACATACAAGACAACAGGATTCCCAAATTTGCAAATTTGTTTGGTTTGACCTTTGATCCCATAAAACTATATAAATAAAGTCCAAAATAAATACAGTGAAAAAAGAAGTTTGGGGATATTTGCACAAGGAACAACTGTACAAAGTCTAAAGTAAATGGCACCAAATTAAAGTGTTTGGAAGTAAGGCGAAGAAGAAACAAAGAACCAAGCTATTACAGTAGGCCTGTCTCCAGTGTATGGTGTGGAAACCTAAATATGTTTCGGACTGAAAAAGTTAACCCCTTCAATCCGGCAATGTAGCTTGTATTCTATGCTTGTTACCTACAGACGATTTTATTCAACTAATGTGAGACTTTTCAAACTGGAGGGGATATACTCTCACACAGCCTTTGTTAACCCCCTCAGTATTGTGGCGCTCTCCATGCCAAATAAAAATGGAAATAACAAAACAAAAATTCACCATCAGACTGAGGGATTACAACAGTCTGCCATCAGCAAACATTAGATACATAAGTTCAACCCTCACAGTAAGTGGGCTACAGAAATAATGCGAAAACTTCAAGCCAAGTGGGGATTCTCTGAGCCTCGTAAAATCCTCTAGAATTAGCGAGAATGGAGTACTCAAGTTAACCGCCTCAGTTGTTGAACGACTTACTGTAATTATGCAGTAAGTCTTCAGGAAAAGCCATGCTGATAGCTTGATGAATTTAATGTCTGTAGATTTTAAGGTGATTCTTTTACTCAATTTGCTGTTGTGTGGTAAAATGTGCTCAAAGGGCAACGGAATGAATTATCGGAAAAATGATTTTATATATACTGTATATATATATATATATATATATCAGTAAACGTTTAACACATCAAATTCGGTGACGCATTTAATAACTTCCTCTTGCTGTCACCGGATGATTTAATTCAGCTTAAGATAACCTCCTAGGTAATGAAGGGATCAGTAACGGCTATATCAAATGTTCCCCATTTCGGAAAGTCTCTCCAAAGTTATATACAACTATCTGGGGGTTGCAAGAATCAACCCCTCGAATCAGGTGACATTATTTTTTCTTAGTAAATTCTTGGTGTCTCTAAACGACTGTATTCATTTGGGGGAATCTTTGTAGTGAATGAGTCAGTGAAAGCTACAAAATATCTG
>JAGKTI010011757.1:7752-25760 GCA_018397915.1 Birgus latro | reverse complement strand
TGTGTGTGTGTGTGTGTGTGTGTGTGTGTGTGTGTGTGTGTGTGTGTTTAATGCAAGGAAGAAGGAATGCAAACTCTTCCCTTCAAGAAAAACAAACAAACAATACAACAGAGCGCCAATTTCAAGATCCGTTCACTTCGAGATGCCTGGACACACTGCGTTTGAAAGACTGGAGGTCGTAGGAAGTGGGAAACACAGACAGAGGGAGACAGTTCCAGAGTTGTGCTAGTGTGTACTCATTTGTTAGCTCTGATTTGTTTACATTAAGTTTGTACCATTTGTAATAATTTGTACTATCCTTATTTATTACTGTATTTGCCTCTACAGTCCTCTGTAATTGTTTGTACTAATCCTTTGCATTAGTTTGTAACCCGCCTGTAATATTTGGTACCCATTTAAATGTTACTTTGTACTTATTGGTAATTATTTGTAATATTTTGTACATATTATATTTTAGATGGCATAAAAGGCACCCAAACACCTATGCCTTAGCGATTTATTGTGCATATTACACCTTAACATGTATGAGAGAGGCGGGTGTGAGCTGGTAGCAGGGCAGTGAAATGGCGGGGGACAGGGCGACATGGAGGCGATTTGTTTGTGGCCACCCCTTACGGGATTAAGGCGTCTGGCAATAGATAAATAGACCTTAACATTCCCATACATGTTATTTATGCTCCTGTATTACCGATGTAGTTTATAACAAGAACATACAAAATGATATTATGGGCAAAATAAGTCGCTCAGGAAGTGGTGTTAGGAAGCCCCCAGAGTCACTAACAATACTGCGTCACGGAGCCACACCACGTAACGCCAGGAACAGGGAAGTGGAAGTGTGATCCCTGGCCGCTTCCACAGTCGTTCTGCACATCAGCGAAAATGATCTCTAATGTGGTAATGTGAGGAGGTTTGAAACTGACAGAGGATGCCGCGATAACCTTCGTAATGATGTTGATGTTGATGCTTCTTAGGGGCATCAACGTCACTGCCTTTAAAGGTGATGCTGGAAAGGCTGGCAAAGGAACGCAAACTCTCAACGGTTAGCGGCCACAGACTTTAAGTAGAACAGGATGCTTCGTCACACCTCCTCTGTAGCGATTTGTTTTCCGGCAGTGAGCGCCTCGGTACCCATATTATTGTGACAGATGCAAACTTATTCGATATTACAAGGATATGAGGATCTGTTAATTTTACTAATGTTATCTTGTCGACCTTAGAAGAACATTTAACATATTGCAGTGAGATGCAGTAGGCAAAATAAATCGTTAAGGAAAAGGTGTTAGAAGCTTTAACACACCACTCAGCATACAGACCAGCATGGAAATAGGGAACTTTGAAAGCGGTCCGTTGTTCCCTAAAATCTCCACTAACGTATGTGTGGCCGTTGGTGTTACACGGACTCTGTACTGGAACTGGAGGCGTGTGTAGCTGCGTGGTACTGTGCTGGGCATCAGAGAAAGGATTGGCATAGTCGTATGTGCCCAGAAGCAGACACATAACAGAAAGAAAGAATGGAGGAAAGAAAATATAAATTCATATGAGGTCCGCTACAGGAAGAGTGGTAGCCAGAATCAGCTTTCCTCATGCTGGCGAAGTGTGAGAGGGGAAGGGGGCCTGTCCAGCAGCGAGCGTGACGCATGAGGAAGTAACAGTGCTGGAACGTCAATGTTTATGTGTGTCAAAGTCCCTACATGCGATCGTATTTACTAAGTGACGGGGTGGAAGCGTATGGAGCCTATGGAAGGACTTGTTACCGTCACTCATTTCAAATACCCACTACAGTTTGTTCTTCGAATCCTGGACACAAGGCACAAGCAGAACACGATAATAACACCCTGACACCATGACACAATGACTCCTGACACAATGAAAGTCCCAGGGGAAAAAAAAAAAACGAAAAAGAAATTCAGTCATTTTGTGAATAATCTTTCGTCCCAGGGCCAACGTACTGTAGTGACAATAAGTGGACCTGAAGCCTAAGAGAACCACCACTTGAGACATGGAGTGGTGTTGTAAGTGGCCTTGGAGGTATCGTAACACCTCTATTTTTTAAAAGTGTTTTAGTCTGCATCGTTTATCTCAGTATCCCTATGTATATTATTAATACAGTCAATATTAAAACCTTA
Source organism: Birgus latro (assembly GCA_018397915.1). Taxonomy (NCBI): domain Eukaryota; kingdom Metazoa; phylum Arthropoda; class Malacostraca; order Decapoda; family Coenobitidae; genus Birgus; species Birgus latro. The sequence goes on along the minus strand of JAGKTI010011757.1, from coordinate 23,634 downwards.
TGAGTAATACCAGAGATGTTAAAAAAAAAATTATATTACTGTGTTACTTATGCAGCCAGTGTCAAAAATAAAACCATGTAACACAAGAGGATGTCAAGGAATAGTAATACATAAAACAAATCGCTAATGAATTGCTGTTAAGCTTCCTATACCACCTACATTACGGGCCAGAGATTTGAAAAAGAAGTGAATGGTGTTAAGCCTTCCCCTTTGAGACTCGATTCCTGTGCCTCGGAGACTCTTGACTCTTTGTGCCGCTTCAGCTCTTACTGCCTTCGAGATGAGAGCGATCGGTTGCCCCCAGTAATGATATGCCGGTAATTCTTCCCAGTCAGCCCTTGGACTTAAACTTTTATGGGCCTTGGAGATACCCATACTCGTTTTACTCCAACTTCCCCTGTAACTGCCATCTCCGTAACTTTACTGTCGAGTTATAACTAGAGATAAACACTGGAATTAGATGCTAGTCCTGAAAAAAATGCTGTGGAAAGGAAGTCAAGCCACAGTAGATTCATTTTCAGCCTCTGAGCTGCGTGAAATAAGCTGCAAAAGGACAATATGTGCCAAGTTAAGGGGAAAAAAGGTATAATTTTTAGTCGGCAACTCGATAATCCTGAGTTCGATCTTCGTGCCGATCAAACTCGGGCGAAGTTTGTTTGTACCCTGAGTAGTGGACTGTAGGCTGCTCAATTTAAAAAGCTGTGCTCACTAATAATTATATAAGTCTTAGAAAATTTGTCAGTCTGTCCATACGTCGGCTAACAGTTTGTATTACAGTGCTGGATAGAGATTTGTAGTAATATATAATAGTTAGTCCTCTGTCCCAACTGTTTTCTGTAAATACGTGATGCTTTGAACTCTTAGTGATAGTTTGTATTCTTGTGATATTTTGTACTCTTAATAGTTTGTAATTCTTTCCTATGCACTTCTTCTAACCAGCTTTTTTTTTTTTTTTCCCTGTATTGCACCTCTTCGTGACCAGCCACGGAAATCCCGCATCTTTAATCTCTGACATTAAAGTCTTGCTATCGACGGAAGCTGCGATTAGAAAGACGCAGTTTTAACATTCTCTCTCTCTCTCTTTCTCTCTCTCTCTCTCTCTCCTCTCTCTCACACAAGGCAAAAAAGCTCACTGCCTAAAATTCCAGTCTATCTTGCATGTTGAGTTGTATGATTCGAATAACACTAGATGATGATGCTGGTCACAAAGAAGTGCCAATGGAAAGTATACAGGGCTAAAGCTTTGCCTCATTTTTATTCAGATGTATGTGAAATAAGCTGTAAAATTAATATCTGGGCCAAGGTAGATTAAAAATTGTATATCCACCAATGTACAGTGATAAACAAAAGTTGGCCCAAACACACATCCAGCTTTTTGCCCAGCCTTCCCTATTTCCCATCCCTCCCCAAACCACACAAAGCATCCATCCTTCACACACTCGTTTACTGTGAGCTTCATACTGCAATCACACATAAAATAATTCATATAACTCCTCCCATCGCCTTAGCCAGCAGAGAAGTGTTATCAGTCAGCTGTTTACCTCCTACCACTGCGAATCGATCCTTGAAGCGTTTGAAATTATTCTTCAGTAACTCTTCATTAGCGTGCATGCCTGAAATTGTTATCAGCGCTTCTTAGCTATGTCTCGTAATGTTATCGGCAACTTCTCAAGGATGTGTATACCTGTTGTTTTTATCAGTTCATCAGACAGGTGGGACTTGATACAGTTTTTTAAATGATACAGTTTTTAAAATGCTCTGTCCATTCAGAAACATTACCCTTACGAAAAAGAAAAAAAAACGAAGGCAAACAGCAGCAGCCCTCATTTTGAAACCACAGATCACCCGGTTGCAGATATTTTTTGATCACACAGGCAAATTCGTCTCTTTCATGAAAATTTTTTTGATTAGGTGTCCATGTATACCTGGTTGGCAATACCTTGGGTTTTTTTTAATTAAGTGTACATGTTCAGGTGGCTGAAGAATCATTTTTGATCGAGGGTTCATGCACACCTGATGACAGATAATTTTTTGACGAATGTACAATCTCTTGCACAAGTTCCGCTCCCCTTCCTGTCCATCATATTTAAAAAGCATCATATTAGTTTTTGTAATTGAAAGGAGGAGGAACAGGACTTATGCAGGGGCCTGTACACATGTTCACCTGACTGATAATGCTTTTTTGATAGCGTACCGTCGTGGCAAATACAAATACTGGATTTTAATCTACCAGAATATTGGGGTCTGAATAACCCTCTTGTTAATCAAAACGAGAGCAAGATTGGGTGAGAAAAGATCTTGCATTAAGGATATTTTGAAGAAAGTAGAACATTGCTTAGACAGAAAGACACACCAGAGAGTATTATCCAGGAATATGTTGGTGATATGTGAAGCGAGTTTGTTGATATGTGAGCGGATGTGTGTCTCGCTTCTGTGTTTACCTTCGCTACACTTAGCCCTTCAGAATCACGGCGTCTTGTCCATTTTAGGCTTGCTACATCCAGGCCATTTCATTCCTCTCAGACTTACGGATGAGTTAGATAGAGCATTTTCTTTACCACTTTAACATTGTACTCAAAAATAAGTAATCTGGAGGCAACAAGCATAAAAATAAGAACAATAACCAGGCCCCAGTGTGAAAGGGGTTAAGTTGTTCAATACCATGACGTGTTTTCCGTCGCATTCTCGCTGTCTGCACACGATTCTATTCAGCTTAGGAGAGACTTTTACTACGGAGGAGAGGGTTGATCCAGCCTTCACTCCCCCTTGCACTGAGGCACGAGCGGCGGATTTATCAAGCTGAGAAAAATCGTCCGGCTGCAGAAAGACCAAAAGAATTCCGTATAAAATGAAAACAAGACCAAAGATCAGACAGAAAAAATAAGGAAACGAAAATAACAGCTGACGGCCTTGAACTGACGGGGTTAAAAGTGGGCTTAGTGAGTTCTTTTTTCACCCGACGGGACTGAATCACCCAAACAAAACTGAGAATTAAGTCATTTTTGCACGTTTGACAACCTTGGTTATGATGTAGCAATGAAATCTCCTTGGTTACCAGTCAAATCAACACCAGAAACGGCTTAGGGATCTTTTTTCAGGTTATAACAAGCGCATTTGCTGTAGTGATAAATGGTTTAATAAATGGTAACAATGTTTTGTGTGTGTGCTGTGTGGTTTGTGTATATCCTGTGTGTCATGCAGTTTGTTGGTTAACAGGATGGGATCACACACACACACACACACACACACACACACACACACACACACACATTACACATATGAACACTACGAATCACATGTTTACACACACACACACACACACACACACACACACACACATACACACACACACACAGCACGATTTCCCACGTAGAGTCCATCACCCTGCAAAATAAACAGCAAAAGCATAATTCGCAGTTTCCTTCCACGTACCTCGCCTAAAATCCAACAAACCTGCTCAAAGCCTTTAATAAATCGCCTGTTACCTCCCCCACCCCATGGCGTAGTGTCCATTGTGTTACTGATACATGCAGACGATTTTATTCAGCAAGGCGTCTCCAGCAAGAGGGGTTAATCACAGCATTTATTAGCCCGTTTACTCGGAGATCTCGTGAGTGTGTCTGTCTGTCATCCAGTCCTCTTTAGCCTCACTAGGAGCGTACGGGCCCGGGGCTAAGGCGACTTACGAATTTTACGGCATGCGTGAAGAGTCTCTCCCTCTCTCTCTCTCTCTGCCAAAGCGTATAAATGCCTACAGGTCTTACGCCTTCAGGAATAGCAACAGATTTCTCCCAGGTCGCATACCCTCCCACCGTCAAGGCAAAACCATCCCGCCTAATGACCTCTACCTTTGTTCTTTGTGGCCTCAGAATTTTATCACTTCTCAGATGATCCTCAGTCATTATCTCAGAAGTGTTGGAATTGTTATAGTTTCCTTAATGATAGCTGACAGGACAGAAGAACACAAGGAAACAAAGTAATTCAAAAAATACTGCATCCTTGGCCGATTTAATTTAGGTATTTATGGCTGAATACTAATCTTTAATTTTCTTACCTGCTTATTAGGGATCGATTTGGTTACCGCATGATATTTTACGATGGGTAGGTTTGTGCCAAAACTGAGAGGAGTTTAAAGAGCTACACTGCTGAATTAACAAACAGGACACTGGCTCTGTGCATTGACGAGGCGCACCATATATTTGTTGGCGTTATGTTAGTGTAAGAGTCTAGAGGTGTTTAGGAGGTCGTGTTAGGGACGGCTTGGTTGGCTGCTTTTTTAGACATATCGGCTTCCTTTTTTGTCCCTTTCTCTACAGCTGTGCGCTTATGTCTTACCTGTATTTTATGACGGCCTATCTAGGACACCATGGCCAGACGTGGTGCCCCATCATCATACGCAACATCTGTATTAATTACGTATTAGAGAAACAAGACGAGGGACATCGGTAATAGCCGCACATACCCCGGCAATACTTATTTACGGGCAATGGGCGAAGTCCGGAATCTCACTCTGACATAAACAGCGGTCCGGGTGAAAGCATATACCGCTGTTTAAAATTTCCTCCTCAGAAAAACAAGAAAAAAGAAGTAGAGGAGGAGGAAGAAGAAAAAAAGAAACTATAGCTTTGGGCACTGTGGGGGCGACCCTCGGGGATGCCACCCAGCCAAAAAGTTAGCCAAAGTAAAAATCTACCAGTATGCAAAGGAATGAAGACTATGGCAATGCATAATGGATTTGGCCGGAACCCCTAGCGACGGTGGACGGCCAGCGAGGGGTCAGACCTTTGTAAAACCTGTCCCGATTTGCAGGTCCAGCACTGTCTCAAATTTCGTGTTTCTAGCATGAAAACTATGGCCGCGTATTAAGAGTTTGGCATGGACTATGGCCGTGTATTAAGAGTTTGGCAAGGACTATGGCCGTGTATTAAGAGTTTGGCAAGGACTATGGCCGTGTATTAAGAGTTTGGCAAGCACTCCCAAGTACAGTCCGGAAGTGGCCGAGGTGAACGTTTACCAGTACGCTAAATTTCTTGTGTGCAGGTTAAAAGCTTTGACTGGCCAGAACTCCCGGGGGCCACACTCTCTACCCCCTGAAGGGATGAAGTTCTATTAGTGTACAAAATTTCGCCTTCTTCACAAACCCCCTCCCATAATGCCTGACCCCTTGAGTCAGTAAGAAAGTAAGTGCGTGAATGAGTGAACGACACAGTTAGGGACAATCGCTATATTTGGCTGTCCGTGGGAATGCGACAAAAATAGACAGAAGGAAGACAGTTTAGGATCCGGGAAGGGAGAGAGCCGCTGTGGCCATGAGCAGCAGTGTCCTGTAGTAAATTACATGACGAAACAGTAATTTCACATCGAGTACTGTGATCTTATAGTGTAACCACAACCAGTGAAGAAAATCCCCTCGGAACTAAGTCATAAAACAGACAAGTTTGATTTTTTTATTTTAATGCCTTCAGAAACATCAGTAAATTCGTTAAAATAATAGTAAATTATAAATATAAATCTAACTAAGCACCAAAATATAACTGTACGACGTTAAAAGAAAGTAACTTGCTATCCTGAAAGCTTTCATGCCCTGATCAGAGGACAAACACACAACTCCATCAGCTGTTTTAATCATCTGCATTAAAGGTGAAGTAGGTGAGTGCATAAAAAATAAAGAAGATTATATCCATTAACATTGGCCAGACCCCCCCAAAATACAGCAGACTCTGTTCATTAATTCGGTACTGTAAAAACGGCCATTACCTTCCCTCCTCAAGCCTGTCCATCGATCCAGTACGCTCGTCGATCAATGTCCGGCGCGGGATATATCATGTTGCGACCCAGAGAGATTGGGTTTAATGTTCCAGCTGATGACCGTAACGAGAGGGAGGACAGCTGCATTGATTGGTGACGTGGGCAGAGTGTGGGGCGTTGTGGTGAGGCTTAAGCGGCTGAAGTTGTTTAGTAATACTGTATGGCGTTGGTGCCGAGACGTGTAATTCAACTAAGCCGTAGAAATCTAGTCGCCGTATTGGTGATTTTTTGACTGGTGAAGGAGAGAGATGGTGATGATGCGCTTTTCATTAGCAAAAAAAGAATGGTGAGAAACTGAGTGTGAATGGCAGTGTGATTGGCCGTGAATGAGCGACGCTTGAGAAATTATTACGAAAGATACATGCAAGGTACTGTCGAAAGGTGATGGCGGAAGATGAGGAGTGTCTCAGAGTCAAACAAGAACTAAATCAACAAATGTAAAGTTTCGGTGTTACTAAGTGTGGTGGTGGAAACTAAACGTGTACAGGTATCAATTATTAATCCGTAGTGCAGGTAAGCTACTTCAATTAGACGGCTATGTGATCTAGTTAGGGTAGATGGGGTTAGGCTGGGTTAGATGAAATGTCTAAATTAGATGCAAACGGATAAGGTTAAGTTCGAGCGCTGGTTTTCTGAGTACGATACAAACCACTCTGTCCATCATCCACACACACACACACACACACGCACACACACACACACACACACACACACACACACACACACACACACACGCACACGGGGGGAGGGAGGGAGTCACTGGCACCTTACTCGACCAAGAACCATCTCCTTCACCCGCCTGTCTATGCTCAGATTCACGACAGCCATACGCGTGCACAGGTGAAGTGAGTGCATTTGCCGTTACCTGCTGTTATTGTGGATCAGTTATCAGAAAAGGTCAGTAGGGGTCAGTTGTACGTTCTGTCTGAGAGTTTTTCATCTTAATCACAACGAGAGATATTCCAGGCTATCTTTGGTGAACGTCTGAAGGAAGGGAAGAAGGGTGTGTGCCTCTCAAATGGGATGTGCCGGAGTGACTTTGCCTTCAGACGTTATTTCACACTTTGCCAAAACATCTGCTTTCTTTAGGATTAGACATTTAAATAAGCCTGTATTTTACCCACAACAAGTAAAAAGATGCAAATTCACAGTTCTGATGAGATAAAAACGAGGACAGTTACGTGAAAAGAAACCTAGAAGCTGGCAAAAGAAAACCATTATGAAAATATACACAGATATAATCATGTATGCGTGCCAACAGTGATATTATTTTTTCATTAAGATTAATATGTAAATGACTAGTGGGCTCTGTCGCCTGAATAATCTCCATGTATTATTATTATTATTATTATTATTATTATTATTATCATTAAAATTCAATCGCTGTCACGTTAAAAAGGGGTGCCAAATCCCTGATCATGCACTTCTTATCACAGTATTCATCCAGCCAGCTCGATCTCTTGTCAGTTCCCTAGCCTCACCGACTTCCAAACCTCTCTTCCTCACACACTCATCCATCATAATCCCTCCACCTTCTCCTTGGCCTACCTCGCCTCCTCCCTCCTTCAGATTCGCTCAGATATACCTTTTTCACCACTCTGTTGTTATCCATTCTCTTCACATGACCATACCATCTCAGTACACTCTCTTCCATTCTGGTGTCCACAGACTTCCTCACTCCGAATCTTTCATGAATCACATTATTTTGTTTCCTATCCACCCTCTGTACTCCACATACATTCCTCAGCAGTCCTATCTCCACTGCTTTCACTCTTGACTTTTCATTTTCATACCACACCATAGTCTCACAACCATTTGTTGAAGTTGGTACTAACGCTCCTTCATGTACGGCTCGCGCGGCTGCAACACTCAAGCCTCTGTTTCTTATCAAGGCCTTCATTGCACCAGCTACTTTCCTTCCTTGTGTCGTAAGCTTTTTCCAGATCCATGAATGCCATAAACACCTTATCGTCCCTCTCACAGGCCTTCTCCACCATCTGTCTCACTGCAAATAACTGATCCACACATCCTCCGTCACTCCTAAAGCCACCCTGTTCATCGCTCACTAGGACTTCTGATATCTCTCATATTTTCACAGTAGTAATTCTTCCAAATACCTTCCCTACCACACTCAATAAACTTATGCCACGATAATTCTTGCACTCGCTTCTCTTACCTTTATTTTTGTACAGGGATATAATTACAGTTTTTTTCCACTCAGCTGGCACAGTTTCACTCATCCATGCCTTCTTACCTTTCTCCAACAAGCACTTCATTCCGCTCTCTCCACTGCACTTAATCATCTCTGCATACACCTCATCTACCCCAGCTGCTTTCCCATTTTTCAGCCGCTTCACAGCACACTTCACCTGTGCAAGTGTCACGTCTCCTGGCACTGCATTGCTTCTCAACACCCCCACAAAACCAATCATATTTACAGCCGCTCTGATTTTTGTATTCCCATTCACCAGGCTTTCAAAATATTCTTCCCTTCTGGTCGTTACTTCATCCTCATGGGTTTATAATCTATCACTTACAGCCTTCACACCTTCACATTTATTTCGCCTGTCACTTCCACATTTCCGCACCTCTTTCCAGAATAACTTCCTATTTTCAGAGTAATAAACAGATGCGTTTATGTGAAGCTACAGAATTTGGTGAAACTTCCTGGTGTATCAGACAGAGACTCATAAAACAGATGTACAGTCGGCCCCAGGAGTCGTGTTACCCCCTGCCATCCCGCCCTCGCTCATGTGGAAACGGCTCACTACTTGCGTGGGCAGGAGGCAGACAGCGGAGATTTTTCGTATTAAGTATTGTAGTGGAGCAAATCGACATATTAACATGCAGTTGAATGATCCACCCAGGATATAATATAATGTGGAATCTCTATGAGGGTATGCGATGTTACATACTGTACAGTAAGGGGAGAGGGGGAAGGGAGGAAAGTCAGGAGGGCGGGAATGCCGAAGTGAGAATGAAGCGGCGAAACAACTTACGAACCGCAAGGATTCGAACACCTTATAGTTTATGATTTCTAAGGCTTCTGGAGGTTTTAGGGCCTGGATGTCCCCATAAGTTCCTAGTCTTCTCCCCCTAGAGGCACGTAAGACAGTGACCGAAGAGAGATGGGGTTCTGTCATTGTTACCCATAATATCCCGGTTGAAACGTGGGACAGCTTCATTCCCTTTCCCCTCCCTCTTCGTCTCACGCTCACGCTGCTTCGATGCTTCACCACCTCCTCCGTTCACCTTCCCATTCGCCTGATTTCCCCCCCTCCCTTCTCCCCCTTCCCTTACCTCACCCCCTCCATCACCCTACCTCTTCCACCTCGCCAACACTTCTTCAAAGGCAACATCATTAATTGCAAGTAACATTATTTCTTGCTCTGGCGTGGATGTGGATGTCATAGGAAGCGTTAGGAGAAGCACATTAAGGTGGTTTGGCCATGTGGAGAGGATGGAGGGTGAGAGACTGACGAGGAGAGTGTATGTGAGTGAGGTGGAGGGGGTGAGGGAGGGGGAGGGCAAGGATGAGATGGAGGGATGAAGTGGAGAGGTATATGAGAGAGGGGGGGTGTGAGCTGGGAGCAGTGCAGTGAAATGGCGGGGGACAGAGCGACATGGAGGCGATTTGTTTGTGGCCACCCCTTACGGGATTAAGGCGTCTGGCAATAGATAGATAGAACACCACATTCCCTCATACAGATTCCATATATATCATACCCTCTGAGGATCATTTGGAAAAGTTAATATGTCGATTACTGTATCAAACTATAAGAGAAATCTCCACTGTCTGCCTCCTGCCCAGACGAGAGGGATGACAGGGGGTACCGAGACTCTTGCACCCGACTGTACAGTGAGAGAGAGAGAGAGAGAGAGAGAGAGAGAGAGAGAGAGAGAGAGAGGAATTAAGAGGATTGCTTAATGAAGTATTGGTGATGGTGTTGGGACAAAGGATTAGGCTATTGTGGTAATGGCTAAACCGCTTTGTAAATACGTTAAGGTAATAAGCCAGGCAGGAGAGGAGGAGGAGGAGGAGGAGGAGGAGGAGGAGGAGGAGAAAAAGATGATGACGATGATGATGACAGAATAACACAGACTCTGATCAAATGCACTCGGTCTCTACCCTAGTCTGGATAAATCAAACCTAATCCACCTCCACCCTCCACCCAGCCTTCCACCACTCCCCAACACAGCATTCCCAGAAAATCAGTACACCATCTTCATCTTAACTGCAGAAAACAAACTTCAGGCAAAGATAATTGTTCCCCTCGCCTTCCTGATGAGCTTCTGCAATCACGTCAAATTTTTTCGCTGAGAATTAGAACGTGCGTCAATAACGTCATTTCTGGTGGGTTTACTGTGTGTGTGCGTTTGTGTGTGTGCGTGTGTGTGTGTGTGTGTGTGTGTGTGTGTGTGTGTGTGTAAAGCCAACGACGCTACCGGAAAGTATTTGGAAAGAAGGAAATAGAAAACGGGAAGGAGGTGAGGATGAGATATGGTGGAAGGGATGGCAATATAAACACGCTACATCAACACCATAACACCACATCGCATGCCATCACACCATCGTAACAGTGCAATACCATACCACCTCACTGCCACACCAGATCATGCCACATACCCAAAGAACACATAAAAAAGAATTCACGGAGATGTCTCATTCCTGCCATCACATAAGCGATCTAAACCTTTATTAATTTAGACTAAGCGTTTGTTCCTAAGCCTTTTAATATTTCACGAGGAAGAATGGACGATTAAGAAGCATATTTCAATACCTCTATATCAAATGGTGAAGGAGCGTTGTGGTGTGGATGCGGATGTGATAGGAAGCGTTAGGGGAAACACATGAAGGTGGTTTGGCCATGTGGAGAGGATGGAGAGTGAGAGACTGACGAGGAGAGTGTATGTGAGTGAGGTGGAGGGGGGGGGAGAGGGAGGGGGAGGCCAAGGATGAGATGGAGGGATGGAGTGGAGAGGTATATGAGAGAGGGGGGTGTGAGCTGGGGCAGTAAAATGGCGGAGGACAGAGCGACATGGAGGCGATTTGTTTGTGGCCACCCCTTACGGGATTGAGGCTTCTGGCAATAGATAGATAGAGAGAAATGGTAAAAGTATAAGTTTAACAAGCTCGAGTACTTACCAAACAAAAATTGCCTCTTTTCTCACGACTTGCAGGAATGAATTAATTTTTCGCCACGTCCAAAACTCAACTTCGTATCATAATTACATAAATTACTCTTGTATTTGCGTTCTTAGTGTATTTTCATCAAGGAGTGTGCTGTATATTTCTTCTATACACAGACATATCACCTCAGTCTAGGAAAGAGTGTAGAAGAGGGAAAACTGAGCACGTATGGTGAGTAGAAAGAAGGGTGAATACAGAAGGCAGTAAGGTCGGGAGCTGAGACGGAGAGAGGTGTGTGTGTGTGGCGCCCTAAGCAGGATAATTAAAACAGCAGATGAAGAACTGTTCCTGTTTATGTTGTGAGGAGGACAGCAGGGGGTAAAGGGAACTGCTGGAGAGAGAAGGAGAACAATAAGGAGGAAAGAGAGAGGAGGAAGTTGAAGAAAGGAAGGGAAGAAGAGGGGCAGAGAGGGAGAAAGAGATGGCTAAAGAAGGTGAAAAGTTAAGGAGCAGGAATGAACATGTTAAGGGAAAGAGAGGCGTGGTTTTGCGAGACAGAGATTAATGTATTGGAGACAGAGAGAGATAAAACAGGAAGTACTGCGGTATAAACAGTGGCGATGAGCATAAACAGTAAATACAGAATCAAAGGACAAAAACGAAGGTAACAGAGAGTGCCTGACTAAATCGCAACAGGGGAAGAAATACGAAGAAGAGACGAGAAACAAGACAGCAGGAATGTGGTAATGAACAAAGGCTCGAGGGAGTAAGAGGGGTAACTGTGGAGTGCTGTGGCGGGGTCAGATCTGGTGCTCAGGGGAAGTGGATTAACTTATTTATGGAGAGTACACAGGTGGGGTCCCTCGGTGCTCATTACCTGTTGTTTGTGATTTGTACACCCAGCCTCACTTCACTTCCCCTGCCCTGCCCTCGTATGCCCTGCCCTGCCCTGGTATAGTCTGCCCTGCTTTGCCCTGCCCTGGTATGGTCTGCCCTGCTTTGCCCTGCCCTGGTACAGTCTGCCTTGCATTGTCCTACCCCTTCTGCCTTGTCCTGCCCTGCGTTCTCTTCCCTGTCCTGCCCTGCCCTGCACATCGTTGTTGAAAATTACTCTGTTCCACCCTACTCCTTCTCTCTCTCTCTCTCTCTCGTCCTTATATAACACAAGTGAGAACAGTTATCGTTCTTATATAACACAAGTGAGAACAGTTATCGTTCTTATATAACACAAGTAAGAACAGTTCTATCCAGCAGTAATATCCATTTTGTGTGTGTGTGTGTGTGTGTGTGTGTGTGTGTGTGTGTGTGTGTGTGTGTGTGTGTGTGATAAATTGCACAGTTGCAGGTGTTGATTAAATGTACTGCCATTTTACCTCCCTGTTGCCAGATGCCATACAAGTTTGCCATACAGGTTGGTCGAAAAAATATATATATAATTCTGACCCACGGCAAATTAGTCTCAAATAAAGTTTATATTTTCCGTGGAATATTCTGGTCAAGGCCGAAATATACAACATAGAAATCATTATTATTTTTTTTAATTCCTGGAACATTACGCTGTCCCAATTTTGTTCCATTGGTGTATCAGGAGTTTCTAATCATTCTGTTCCAGTCAATAAATCCCTTAGAGTGTTTTGGTGGGATTACAGGTGGAAGTATGGAGAGTCTGTGTGGCTTCAAGTCGTGGTGTTCACAGAAATCCCGTCTCAGTTCCCCTTCTTCCTCACCTCTCCCTTCTACACATTCCTGTCTCCCCCCCTCCCAGCTTTCTCACAGCACACCCTACCTCCCTCTCACACCTTTTGATATCTCCCCAGGCAATTTTTCAGCTCGTAAAAACAAATATACCACGCAAAGAAAAAGAGATGAAAGGCCCATCACCTGAAAGAAACTGATGCTACCAAACAGAAAAACAAGAAATACTGTATGTTTTCCAGCGTACCCTGCCTGAACACACACTGCGATCAAAGAGTGGAGGTGACGGAAAAACTGAGGAGGGGAAGAGTGGCTCAGGAGTTCGTCAGGTGTTAAACTGCTGTACAGAGGAACTGGACTGATGGCATAAGAGAAATATACAGGTGCAGATGTGATGTATGGTCGTTCTATCGTCTTTGCAAATGGATTCTAATTTTTGTGTGCTTTGAAAGATGGCTTTACTCAGCTAAGGGAAATTGTAACACACACACACACACACACACACACACACACACACACAGTCACTGAATATAGCTTTGTGTTATTAAATTAGAGCTAATTTGTCGGTAAATGGGGGAATCCCACCATCCACACACCTGAAGAAGTGCTGCCTTCAGATGGCTTTAAACTGAGTGTCAAGCCAAACGATTTCCTTTAACTCAGGACACTATTTTCTACGTTGGGTGGTAATCATAGGAAATGGGTGGGAATTTGGTGCTCACAAAATTCAATTACGGAGTGACCGAGGCTGGTGACACCTACCTTAACTGACAGGACTGAGCAGCTTAACCCCGAAGCTCTAAGGTACAGTATATCAGTAAGCTTATCCCTCCTACAGACGGGGCCAACATTTTCAGACTCTCTTTGCCCTGGACTCCACGTTTCATCCCCTCCTAAATCCAGGGTACATCACACGCCAGCCAGCCAAACATAACAGAGGCAAAGAGTCTGCCTCACAACACGCCGCCTAAGGATTAAGTTCCAGGCGACGACACTGACACCAACTCATCATATCAGAGAGAGAGAGAGAGAGAGAGAGAGAGAGAGAGAGAGAGAGAGAGAGAGAGAGAGAGCGAGAGAGAGAGAGAGAGAGAGAGAGAGAGAGAGAGAGAGAGAGAGAGAGAGAGTACACGGATAATCAGTTCCTACAGATCATCATATCATTAAACAACAAGTTCAGTATTAATTTCCTCAGCTGCAGAAACATGTGACAAAGATGCTACGGAGAAAGGTCACTCCTCTCTCCCTCTCCGAATTCAAGTCTCTCCGGTAAACACAGGTAAATATGAGGAAGCAGCAACTTACAGGCAAATACTCTTGATTTCCTGACTGATTTACATAGGTACGGTTGCAAGCCTTATCATGGACCACGGTACTTGTCCATAGCGATCGCCCAGGAATTTGCTGAAAACCCTAAAAGAACAGTCTCCTAAACACATTCTTAGAAGGCAAACTTATTCTTGAAACAACATCCACAGGGGTTCCTTTTCAATAGCTCAGGTCAGCCAGGCACTGATAATGTTAGAAGTGTTACGAGAAAGTTTGGTACATCCGAAATTTGCCAGTTTGTTCATTTTCTTATTCATATCATCGTTTCACAGGTCTACAAGAAAATCTGTTCTGTATTCCGAGGTCAAATCTAGCCAGTCTTAACTTAATGGGTCACTGCGCGTATCCATGACCCATTTTGAAAACACCTGTCGGAAAGACGATCACCCACCTTCCGGATACGCAGACTCCTCATTGCAAGCACGTGAGAAGCCATTCAAGTAGTGAATCACCGTCAAACAGGTGCATCACTAGCAGGCTCTATTAAATTTTATGTTGTACTGCGTTACTACCAAGTGGATGACTCTAGCTGATGGGTTACTTACGCTGGCAAGGAAGCGCCGTTGTTGGGAAGGGCCTTTGCGTAAATAACCCTCACCGGTGCGTTTTTACACAGTTAACGCTGGTTTTTAACTCAAGGTTTTACTCCTATGGTACTGCTGGCTTGATGTGGCCCCCTGGAGACTGATAGCAGGAGGCCAGGTCCCATCACCACCTGACTTTACTACCACCTGCTGGCTTGACGGCCGGGATGATGAGAGAGAGAGAGAGAGAGAGAGAGAGAGAGAGAGAGAGAGAGAGAGAGAGAGAGGCTCACTAATGGACGGGGAGTGTCTCATTACCGAACCTCGCTCTCACTGATTCCCATCTTCTTCAGTTCACTGTTTTCTCTCACCCTCGATTTATATTTATTTATTTTCTTTATCCTACTCTCCTTCTCCTCTCATTTCTGTGTTTTCTCCTCTCTTCATTAACTGTCATCATCCTTACCTCCTTTACCAATCCATGCCTCCACTCTCATTCCTCGACTCACTCCCATCTCACAAACACATTCTCCCTCACTCCTCTCGCCCTCTATATCTCCCTGTCCTCCTGCGCCTACCCTCCCTCACCCCAGACTCACCTCATCTCCTAGGCATCTCGTTTTACTGCTTCGGTCGAGTCTCGCTGGTTTATCGTTGTTCCACCGGCAGGATTTTCCCTTCTACACATCCGCTGTTACTGCCATCTTCAGTTCTTTCCCTTCCCTATTCTTTCTCATATATATTAGTTCCCCTTCTCTTTTTCCATATAATTTTCCACTTCCGTCTGTCCTCAGGTTTCGTTGCTTACCGACTTCCGTAATTTCTGTATTTTTCTCTTCATTTTTATCGTCTACGCAAAGTCGTAATCATTGTTATTCAAATTCACGTTATTTCTCCGTTTTCTTTGCACATTTTCTTTTACATATTCTTCCACAGCATACTCTCCACTAGCTTCCTCCGTTCAATTGTTTTTTTTCCCACATGGAGAGACAGACTGACAAATGAGGAAGTGAAGGAACGTTGTGGTGTGGATGTGGATGGGATGGGAAGCGTTAGGAGAAACACATGAAGGTGGTTTGGCCATGTGGAGAGGATGGAGTGAGAGACTGACGAGGAGAGTGTATGTGAGTGAGGTGGAGGGGGGTAGAGAGAGAGGGGGAGGCCAAGGATGAGATGGAGGGATGGAGTGGAGAGGTGTATGAGAGAGGCGGGTGTGAGCTGGGAGCAGGGCAGTGAAATGGCGGGGTGCAGAGTGACATGGAGGCGATTTGTTTGTGGCCACCCCTTACGGGATTAAGGCGTCTGGCAATAGATGGATAGATAGATGATCTTTATCCTTCTTATTTTCCTGTCCCTCTCGAATAAATGCTTTTTTTTCTAATCCATTTCCTCTTT
>JAGKTI010011756.1:9951-25761 GCA_018397915.1 Birgus latro | reverse complement strand
CTAGTCACGAAGAAGTGCTGCGGAAATCATACAAGGTCGCAGTATTGAAAGTTCTAACACTGAACTACGGGAAATTAGCGGCAAGAGGACGAAAACTGGGACACTTTAAGGTGAAAGAATAATAGTCACGAGGAAGTGCTGTTGAATGGATGAAATGTCGTGGTATTGTATTTTGTTACTTGAACTGCGGAAAATAAGCGGCAAAAAGATGAAATTCTCATTCAAGTTAAAATGGATAAACTATAAGCCTAAAAGTGTCACGTCTCCATCTTGAAGGGCGACCCACCCACCCAATATATTACCACTATCCCGGGAATCGAACCCTGGACTCTCAGGTGAGAGCCAGGCAGCATACCACTACACCACGACCAGGTAAAAGTTACCTCACATTGTCACAATCTTGTAACCAATGTCCCTCCGCCCCGGGGCCACTGTGGGCATGAAGAGGATGAGGTACCCCTTGGCACTCGGGCTCTCACCTGAGAGTCCCGGGTTCGATTCCCGGCATAGTGGTAATATATTGGGTGATTTTTCCTGTGTAAAGTACAGGTTTCTTAATTCATTCTTACATGCCGTAAGTGCCTGGGATAGATTAAATGCATCTACTTGCCCGAGTGCCAGGGGGTTACCTCATCCTTTTCATGCCCACAGTGGGGGCGGAGGGACATTGGTTACAAGATTGTGACAATGTGAGGTAACTTTTACCTGGTCGTGGTGTAGTGGTATGCTGCCTGGCTCTCACCAGGGTTCGATTCCCGGGATAGTGGTGATATATTGGGTGATTTTTCCTGTGTAAAGTACAGGTTTCTTATTTCATTGAAGGGCGAGTTGTAACAGTAGAATAACACTAGAATATTGTAGTAGTCACGAAGATGACCTATGGGAAGGCTGTAGGGTTGTAGTATTGATTTATTCTGCCACTAAAGTAAGAGAAAAAGGCTGCAATAGGCCGGAAATCCTGGCCAAGATAATGTGAATGAACTATAGACGCAACATTGCTATCTCTCCATCTTGAATGCTGACATGAAACACGAGTAGAACACTAGAATACTGTATGGTGCTGGTCACGAAGAAATGCAATGGATAGGGTGTAGGGTAGCAGTACTGACACTGTCACTTAACTACGAGAAATAAGCTTCAAAAAGGAATCTAGGACAGGTTAAAGTGAAAGAGCTACAGAAAAAATTAATGTGCTTTAGTCCTACGATGACTCCTGTTTCTACATTTTACTCCTGTTGTCTCCAGATAGTTTTATTCAGCTTAGGAGAGACTTCCTAACCCATTCACTCCCAGAGGTTTACACTGAGATGGATAAAATCGTCCAGAGAAGAGAGAGAGAGAGAGAGAGAGAGAGAGAGAGAGAGAGAGAATCTTAATGAAAGTTAGAGGAAAGCAAATTATTGTATTAATGACATAACCAGCTAATCATCTTCAGTTCAGTCACTTCTACTGTAGTTCCTTTATCTTAACGTGGCACAGATTTCTTCCTTTTGCTGTTGATTTCACGTACCTCATTGGCAGAGAAAATCCAGTACAACGGCTCTACATCCTTCCCATGGCATTTCCCGCTGACCAGTACCATAATATAGTGCTAGTTTAATGTTACCAGTAAGTGTTCAAGATGAAGCGATGGAAATTTTAGGCCACGTTAGAGTAATAAGAGTATAGGCGTAGATTTCCGACCTTTTGCAGCCTGTTTCCCGTAGTTCCATGGCAGAAAAAGACAATACTACGGCCCTGCACACTGTCCATAGCACTTTTTCGTTACTAGCATCACATTCTGCCATTTGTCTCATCATATACCTCAGCACTGAACATGGAGTGACGGCAGTTTTACGCACAGTTAAAGTGAACAGAGTATTATTATCTATTTGTTAGCTATGAAATATAAAAACCCACACAGTACCTGATGGACCAAGGGCAGAAGTAGTAGACGGATGCGGGGCCATGAGGGCAGGGAGTGAAGCATCTTGTCTGAAAATCCTTATGGAGTGGCTGACTGACGGGGCCGCTCCAAGTTATGCCTCCGAATGTAATCCTGGAATACGGAAATGAACATATTAGAGAAATGAATACAATTATTAAATATTAGTCATTATATTGGTGCTGGAGAGGAACGCCTTCATGTGGTGACACAGGTATGAACAAAAGGAACCACTGCCCTCTTATACAAACGTCACTCATCTGCCTCCCTATCCCCCCAAAAGGAGACAGTTGACAGCAGGAAAAGAGCACCTTCAGCCTGCAGTCCACCGGGTTCACATTCGGATGATCCCGGGGCCACAAGAACAAGAAATAATTGCAGTAACGGTCCTATCTATTACAGGGGCCTATGTTGCATCAACTTGTTAAATTGTGTGATCTATACAGGCATAAAATACTGAAAAGAAGGCAAAACACACACACACACACACACACACACACACACACACACACGACAAAATACGTAAATCCAACTAACCTGCAATCTAAGGCGAGAGAACGTGTTGTAAGCGAGTGGGTGAGTGAGTGAATGAGTGAGTGGGTAAGGAAGGAGCATAAACAGACACACATACACACTCACGGGGTCGTCATCTAAATGGCTTTGGAGATTTCGTAACACCTCTTCCTTAGTGATTTATTCTGGACTATGCACCTTAGTACTGTCTTGTAAGTTATTGATGTAAACTACGTTCATGCCAAAAAGATATAAGTAATATGCAAGAAAATATTAATGTGAAATATTCAAAATAAATCGATAACGAAGAGGTGCTACGAACCCTCCTTTGCTTCCCAGAATGCGGCCTTCAGCTAGACACACAAGTGCATTCTATGAAAACATCATTGTTTTGACCAAATTTTCGCGTTATGCCTCGTTTTTGTATAATATAATTACTTTTTGGCTCTCTTCATTGCATTAAAATTTCTTAAAAGTGCAAAAAAATGAAAAATACAGTTTTCTGAGTGCCACATAGTTTTCTTAATTGCAAAAATTCTAGTTAAATCAGCGGCAAATGTTTATAATATTATTTGATTTAAATATAAAAAATCAAGTTTACGATAAGCAGTATAAGGCATAAAACAAAGCAGGAAATCACGACTGAAGTTTTAATTTAATGAAGATGTGGCATGCTGGAACGGCTAGAGAAAGCAGAGATGATGAGGAAAGTTGAAATGGAGTAGATTAACATTTTGCAGCCTGGACCCCTCGAGTAAGGAGGTAAGTGGAGAGCTCTCGTCATTTCTCGTTCCATGGAGGAATTTTGTAAATTTTAACGCATGTATTTAGTAAGTGACATATTTTCCAAGCTATTGAAGATTGTGGAAGGCATGGGCATGCTTTTCGCAATATTAAATGCGTTTTGGATATGCAGTGGACGGAAATTTGTGGTAAACCAGATGGTTTTGTAACAAAACGGAAGCCGGCTGGACTGCCCGGCAATTAAACCTACCGTTTTAAGGACACCGGGTGAATTATTTTGCGTTATCAATTAAAAATCCACGTAAAAGCGCGTTAAGCAAGATTTAAATACGGTACCTTTGATGGAGTATGAAATGTTTCGTTCATGTTTTTTGATGAGTATATTATGCTGGCCCAAAAATATCGTAATGAATGGAAACTAAACACCAAATCAAACTGATTCATTGTAATATATTAATGACTGACAACTCTTATCGGTATTCACTGACCCCTGCAGTGCGGTGACGTCATTCTGTAGTTATTCCTGCCGCTGTACAATTTGTAGCTTGACAGCCTTCTAAAGACTTCCATAGATTATAATCTAAAACGTAAGTCTAGGTTAAACAAACTCTGGTGGCGACTGATAGAATATACCAAATCGAAGTGAGGTGGACGTGGTTGGAGCTATAGCCAGTATCCACCAGTAAACAGAAATGGTCTGGTAGTAGCAAGAATAAAAGACATCGTGAAGTTTTAAATGTTCAGTATTATAATCTGTACTGGGGAAGGATAAGATTCAAAGGTTACCATCAGGTTCCTGTCTTACCTGAGTCTGGCATTGGATGGAATAAAGTACGAGGTTAGTCGACCCATATGAGGGTTGGGTGTATTAACGTTCAGGCTCCTAGGACCCACTCTCAAGCTGAAGAAAATAGTCTGGCGTTAGGTGAAATAGAACACTAGAGGTGATAACATGACACATAATTATTCTTGCTGTCCGGAACGCTTGAATCGGTTTAAATTTTCTAACTGGAAAGGTTAATTATAGCCTTCACTAACCTTTTATTACCAGTGGGTACTCCTGAAGCTGTACTGTATGAAATTGTCTGGTAACTGGAATAAACTATCACCAACTTGAAGTGTTACATTACTCCTACATTTTATTGGTTAATTTACTTTTATGTACAGAGAATGAGATGAGCGGAAACCGAGCTGTTAACAATGATGCAACTACCACTACCACCATTCTCATCGTCTACTATAATCACAACAATCACCATCAGTGTCCTAGCACCACAACCATCCCCATCACAACCACCAGTGCCTCTACCACTAAAGTCATCTGCAGGGTAAGTTTGTTAGCCTCTTTGATCTCATGACGAATTTAACTGAATAACACTAAAATATGCTAATCACGAAGTACAATGGAAAAGTTGTAGAATCATATCCTTTTTCTGCCACTGATCGACGTGAAATAAGTTGCAATAGGACGAAAATCTGGAGCAAGATAAGGTGGAAAGTATACATATTAATTATTCACATACGTCATCTGCACCATTTCACGAATTTGCCAATTTCTTTTACAGATTAACAATTTAATCCTGAAGGCTTCAGAGGTATAGTCGGCCTGCAACACAAGAAATAAAGGTTGTGGCACCATGCTCATCTGAATGTGAACGCAGTGGACTGCAGGCTGAAGCTACCCTTCTAGCAATTTACCATCCTTTCGGAGGTTTATGGAGTTAGTTGAGGGACGTTTGTTATAACCAGGCACTAGAACCACCCTGTTATATCGGTGGCATCACGTGAAGGCGTCCTCTCCAGCACCAGTACTTGGGTAAAAGTATGCTGTTCAGTTTCGTTACTGTGTGGCCAGCTACTCACTAGCTAAACTCCTTGGCTGTACTCTGGTCTGTGTGACAGTTGCTTGTTAAACTTTCAAAGAATTCTGTTTGTATGGATATTGCTATTCAAATTAGTTGCTGTCAGTATGCAAAGTGCTTTGTAAAGCTAGTTACTAAATATTACTCAATGCTCGATTTCATATACTATAACGTTATTTAAACTAAGTTCCATTTTTAACCATTTTTATCTATTTCTATGTGCATTAACACTAATTTTCCACTAGTATGCATCTGCCTTGGTTGCTAAGTTCTTAATTATTGAGGTGAGGCAAGATGAGGTAGGTAGCTTGGCAAGATAAAAGTGTAAGACAGAAAGTTTAGCAATGACATTACGTAGTGTGGTCTAGTTGTTAATACTATTTGCTCTAGTATTTTCAACTAAATTCGAAGATGGTTGGTAGGTAGGTAGGTAGGTAGGTAGGGAAAGTGGTAGAATTACAAGTAGGAAGATTAGCTGGCAGGTAGGTGATACACAAGTAGGAAGACTGCTTGCAAGATACATCTTTTGTAAGTAGATATGCAGGCTGTCGACTGGTAGGTAGGTAAGTTGGTTGAAAGGTTTTTCCTAGCTGATCGGTTGATTTGTTGGGAAAACTCTGGCCAGTATCGTTCGTCTCTGGTCGATCGAAGGTACCATGTTGATCCAGTATCGGAGCCTGGAAGCAGAGGTGAGCGGAAGTAAGCAGACGTCAACAGGCATTTGTGTATTATGAAGAGTGAATGTCTAGTGTGGATGTGTAAGTGCTGTACAAATTGTGTAACCAGTGCTAAAGAAATGTAAATATATTTGGCAGATTGATGGTCCGAAGTTGATGAGGATGCCATAGATGAGGTGCCATAGATAAGAGGTGCTACAGACGATAGGAATGTGCCACAGATGAGACTGGGAGCGAGCAGAGAATGCTGAGCTGCTGGGAGCGCGGGGAGAGTGTTGAGAGCGAGGTGAGAGTGCTGAGAGCGAGGTGAGAGTGCTGGGAGCGAGGTGAGAGTGCCGGGAGCGAGGTGAGAGTGCCGGGAGCGAGGTGAGGATGCTGAGAGCGAGGTGAGGATGCTGAGAGCGAGGTGAGGATGCTGGGAGCAAGGGGATGAGGACTTCAATATATCTATCAAAGGTCCTATGAAAGACAAGAAACCTGTTATATTTGCTGATTGGGTAAAAGTTAGACTGAATTGGTAACTGTAAAATGCTTACAAATGTGCACAAGACTAAAATGTGATTAACAAACAGCGCGGTATTAAACATTCTATCAGATTGCACAATTCATTAACTTTTCTTCTTTTCATTCTTTGGATGGGGATATTTTTGGATGTTCTTTGGATGCTCTTTGGATGGTAATATTTGGCCTTTAAGAATAAATCATTATAAACTATGTATTTTATGAATTTCCAGGAAGACTCACTGGCAAGTCGGCCAACTTCAAGAGGAACAAAAGAACCACCAGATCACCCGATGATGAGAGGGAAAAAGATGGAGAGGAAAGAGGAGAGAAGACAAGGGGAGGAGAGGGTCCAAGAGTGTAAAATCCCAAAAAAGAAATACGACAAAAAAGATCGTGATAAGAGTGGCAGCAAAATCTGTGCTAACGATTGACAGGTAAGAAAATCTCAAACAGTTAATGAATGGAAATTGTTTATACTGTGTTAAATGGTTTGCTGATGACCATTAATTTGCTCTGAAGACTGATTCTGAATTTAATACAGTTTCAGAGGAAGGATGCAGACGGACTTACAGTGAGGTACAGAACCACAGGAGGCTGGCTAAATAAGAATGGGGACAAAGAACGTGGAGAGTTGTACTTACAGGAGACGGGTAATGCTGGATGAGATTACTTATATTATGGCTCACATGATTTGAGTATTGATTTGATTACGGCCGCTGTTTTGATACTGAGAGTAGATTTATTACAACTGATGACTATGGAAAGACGGAAGCTATGAATACAAGATAATGGACCACGGAACCAGGCGACCACAGAAGGATGGAGGCAAAGCTATAAAGATATATTCCAACAGAACAGGTATTGCTGACACTTGATAATAAAATGGTGATAAAAGATTAATGGCTAGTTTGTTAAAGAATTTCATCACTCAAGCATCTGACTGATAAATAAAATCGCCTAAAATGAGGTGGAATATCGAACTATTTTTGCATGAGAATCTGAATAACTGTAAATGACTAATTACAACTTGCAGAAAATTACATTACCACGGTCAGATAAAACTGGCGGCCTTCTCTTTCAGATCGATGGACAGGCAAGGGGAAAGACCCGATGTAAATGTGGCAAAGATTACAAATTTGGAGGCGGCGTAGGAGGTCCGGTCTGCGGCGGCAAAGACCCCAACAGGCAGCCTTCATGCAAGTACATTGAGTAAGGTATAGTCTGTTCTATCCCTGTAATAATTAAATACAGGACTGAAAAAATGCTGTAACAATAAGGTTCATTGGCCATTTTTTTACCTACATCTATATTACTTTATACATATAAAGGTTTATTCACAACTTCAATACGGTGACGTCATCTCTTACCAGATATTTTTCCCAAATTCTAGAATAGTTCCCAAATACTGAACGAGTTACTAAAATTTGTATCTAATTCCTCCAGTTCGAAAAAAAAAAATCTAAATTTGAAAACTGTCAGGAGAGCTACAGTAAAAAAAAAAAAAAAATCGTCATTGAAATGAACGACTTAGGTCGCTTCAGTCTGACACAGGCATACTTCTCTGCCACACTGTCACACATCGCTGGTCAAGAATGGCAATATGCAAATAAACACAGCTTAAGCCTTTGATGAACTTTAACAGCCAGAATTTCAAGGTACTTAATCTGGGACAAAAGAGTAAGATCACTTGTACTTCTGCAGTTTAACTGATCCTGAGAGGCTTATGTTCATCCCTCCACTGATGACTTACATGCGTCAGGGATTAAATGACTGAAGTATGATTCAGAGGAAGTGGTGCTTTTGTCCCTGACTGTTCTGTAGGAGACAAATACCAGAAAGTTATAATGTCAAGAACCAAATGATTCATTTATTTACTTTGACAGGAACGAGAAATGAGAAAAACAGGTCGAGAACGAGATAAGAGGCACGGGAGAAAAGTGGGATGAAGTGAAGAGGAAATCCCCACGACACCCAGAAGTGGAGAGCGTGGAGTAAATGCACATAGGTTTAAGCCTAATACACTTCGTTGGTTTTATTAGTGAAAATATTGAAACAATGAGTATATGAATGAAGGTGTAAAATGGAGGGATGACAACCTGGTCAAGGCAGGGTGACTAAGATCTGTTCGTGCCCACGGCTATAGATAGGTTGATACAATTTAGCTGAAAGGCAGGTAGCCTGACAGAAAGGGATAATTAGAAACTTAATGATCCTGCTTTTTCAGGTTCCTGCCAATATCCTACCCTGCTCTACCTCGCTCAGTTATACCCCGATCTGCTCTGCTCTCCTCTGCTGTCCACCTCTGCTGACCACCTCTACTTTGGCATTCGGTAATGTATCGTGAAGCAATTTTTAAAATCATATATGATTAGAGGTCACACCTAAGCGGAATTAAGGTATGGCTATAGCAAGAATGTGGTCACAGGGCTATAGATAATACCACTCGGCCTAATCCGTACCAGTCCAATCCTATCTAGTCCACCCTAACCCGCCCATCCACCATTACTTAACTATTCACTTTAACTTGGCCTAAGTATGATACTTTTTCACTAGTTGAACTGCAACAATAAATTACTTAATATGATGCTAGTCATGAGAAAGATTATGGAAAGGATGTAAAACCATAGTACTGTCTTACTGGCATCCTTGAAGGTGTAGCTAATGAGTCAGTTTTTGAATGTATCTGTGAACACATTCCCAAAGCTTGATCTAACTGGGATCAAAAGTGGCATATATATTGTGCGGATCTAGGAAAAGGGGATTCATTATTGGGTCAGATCCTTCAAAGGTCGGGGTCATCGATCAGGGTCAAGCTCAGGGCGTGCTCTCATGAAGGCTTGGTCAGGTTTGGTTGAAATCTGCCACATATTGCGTGGAGATGGGGAGAATTGATTCGATTTTGGAGGTCACAGGTCTGGGTCACAGGTCAGGGTCACAGGTCTGGGTCACAGGTCTGGGTCACAGGTCAGGGTCATAGGTCAGGGTCACAGGTCAGGGTCATAGGTCAGTCAACGTTTGAGCCCGTTACGATGTTGATTTTTTTTTCTAGTTCCTATTAAACTACAAAAGATTAAGCTGAATAAGTGGCATTATGCAGATTGAAATACCATTACAGAAAGTGGCAGATTTCAGTGTATAACTGTCACAGAAAACATCATGAATATTCCACCTTATTAGCGACGCCGAAACGTAGCTATTGTGACGGTCCATTTGTGACGACCTTTGTACCTATGTATGTAAACCTCTTCATTCCGATGACGTATTTTTTCTTAGCAACAGTGAATTATTTTGTTTACTTTAGGAGAGACGGGAGGGGTAAGTCCTCCTTAACCCCGTCACTTATCTTCTACCTAACGCTAGACGATTTTTTTCGAGTCCCTAAGACCCTGAACGAGTAAATCTATCCCTGCTATGACGATCAACTTGCTCCATTCAGACTAACACTGGGCAGTCTTGTTCAGCTTACTGTAAAGTAGAGGAGAGTTTTAGGGTGGTATTGTTATGGAGAATTCGCAGCGTCATACTCAGCCATTTTTATATATCAAACTCTATAAGTTACTGAGACAATGTGGCGCTACTTAAGATCTATAGAAAACAAAATAGAATATCGAGGTATTAGGTGCATAAGAAATAGTAAGGGACGCTACGAACTTTGCCTCGCAGAATACTTCTAAGAACTAGAAACTTTTTTTTTTAAAGTTTATCAGATTGATGAATAGAACAGTTTATATTCAGAAAATAATTTACTGACGGGATAAAAATTTAGTAGATATAAGATTCTTCAGTTAATTAAATTATAATGTGATCAGGAACGACTTTGATGGAATTCATACGATTTTGACGGAATGGACTAATTAATGGAATTTATGACTGAATTCACTATGAATTTACTGAGTGGTGAATTGACTGACGTTGGTGGATCAATTGACTTTCAGTTGACTGAGCCTACTACCTTTGAGCCCACTGAGATTGCTGATTCTGAGCCTGCTGATATGAGCTATGAAGAGCTTGCTAGGGTTACTGTCAGAATATTTTGAGCTATGATGAGATGACTGAGCTTACCGAGTTAAGCGAGTCGAATTAACTAGAGCTGAGAGTGTTCTTATATTGCCCTGAATGAACTTATTTTGATAAGACCCTAAATCTGATTCTGCTTTAATCAACTACGAATAAACTGGCAAGACGTTGGATTGACTGGGTGGACCGACTTAGGTAAAAATAAAATAAATAAGGACCTGGTGAAGCGACACAAAAAAGTTGAAATTTTCATTTTTCATTAAGGTCTAAGTTCACTCTGGACTGAAATGGTTGGACCTGATTGGCTCTGGAGTTTTATCATAAGGTTCTGCCTGGGTTAACACTCAGATTCCCGTGATGCAATATAAAATAGTCTGCCTTTGGCTGGAACTGAGTATTAGTTTTCCCTACCATGAGGGTAAATGGTAAGTGTTCACTCTTGCCCGTAGTACATATTCAGCTGAATAAAACAGGTCTGGTGTTGGTTGAATTTTTTTTTTCCCTTAGACGAGTAAATGGTGCCAGTATTAACGATTTGGTTCTCATGACCCACAGCAGAGTGCGTAATGAGAACCAAAACGATAATACTGGCACCATTTACTCGTCTTGAAAAAAAAAAAAATATTCAACCAACACCAGACTTGTTTTATTCAGCTGAAAGTGTAATAGGGGCATGAGTGAACACTTATCATTTACCCTCATGGTAGGGAAACTGCACATCGTCTGGAATAGTAAAGTTCTGACCATGAGGATAAATATTTTCTAAGCATCGAATTTGCTATTTGGTGGCCACCTCACAATGCCTATGCTGCCTGCTTGCCTAGTCTGCCTCGCCTGATGCCCATCCTCCCATTTTGTCTGTTCTACCTACCTGCCTACCGATTTTACCTGTCCGACCATTTTGCCTGCCTGCCTTGCCTGGGTGCCCATTCTACCTGCCTGTCTAGCTTGCCTCGCTTGCCTCTCTGCCTGTCGGCTGTCAGCTACACCAGCGGTGACACTCATGCAACGCTTCTTTTAAAAATTCTGCCCTATTATTGTATTTTTTATTACCGAGCTGAGTGCATGGTGGGCTAAGAAGGGTAGAGTTTGAAAGTGTATGAATGGCAAGAGGATCGTTGCTGAGTAAGGACAAAATGAACCTAGAGATTTTGCAAAGGAATATGTGTATGACAAATATGAACAGGGAAAAAACAGAATAGTAATAGTTTAATAAATGGCAAGGGAGGTTGTTACTGAAGAGGGACACATTAACCTGAATCTGTTTCCTCAAGTATAAATGGCATAAAAATTACACAGAATAAAATGTGGAACAGGATACATGGGATAAAACCAAGGATGAATTATATAAATGTATCTGATTATATTTAAAGGGTACGAGTTTCGTGAAGGGTTCAAGTATTTCGTAAAGAGTGCAGAGTTGTAAAGAATTATGGGGCATTGTAGAGGGACAGTTTCGCAAGAGTTTCTGGGTTTTTCGAAAAGATATGATTCTTTTTCTCATGAAGGGATTTGGATAATTCGTAAAACTATCCACAGAAGGATGCTTAAGAGCTGTATTGTAGAGTAAGGGTATTTCGTAGAAGGATTAGCGGTTTCGTAGATGGTAACTTTTGTAGTAAGATGTCTATTTGTAGTGGGCTGCCGTGTTTCGTAGTGAGTATGGGCGTTTTGTAGGATACTATATAATAAAACCCAAAATCCACCAATATTCTTGCAATACTTTTCAAAACCCCAAATCATTCTCTGTCTCCCTCCCTTTCTGCCCTCCACAGTACAACTAAGTCATTTTTTATTCCAGAGGATAGATTCTATACGCTCAACAAAATATGAAACCTTTTACCTTATATCTTAATGAATGATCCTAGCTGCTGTATCTTTCTCCCGCAGGTGATGTGAAGACGGCTAGGGCTGGGCTGATTCAGAGAACGATGTACTCTAGGAGAAGGGATGTATCCAAGAGGAGGCTGGTTCCAGAGACAAAAATTCGTGGCTGTTCTCCCAAGACGTCTCCAGTGACTGCTCTACCAAATTCTTCTGAAATAAAATATGAACAGTAGCATCCGTTTATCCACATACCAGTGTCAGTGAGACAGATTCACATATTTAATCGTTATGTCAATTTCTGACTTTTGACCAAAAAAATCTCGGGCATCTTGTCTTCAAACTTGGAGGGGTTAATTAGTAACTTCCTAGTCTGGCATCTGGTAAAACTTATCTGATATATAGTAATCACAGCCCTACCTTTCTTATTCAGCTTAGACACTACTTCGTTACCCAGTGTTTTGCAAATGTAAAATTAGTTAGATGAAAACGTTACAAAACTTGATTTCGATTTATTATGAGAAGCCTGTGTAAGTAAGCGCTGCAAATGTAGGAAATGGCAGTGTAAATATATATCTTGATCCTTAAATCTGTCAACACTAACAGTATTATTGGTCATACTGCTTAGTGTTTAGGGTAATACCATATTCTCAGTTATATAAATAGGAAATGTAAATTTTACATTTCAAAGATCCAGTGACTTTAAAATTAAGGAAGCTCCTAGTTTTTTTTATTGGTTCAGGTCTAATATGGATAACAAGGTCTTTGGGTGAACGGACAGCTACTGGGCAAGGCTTTGTGTAATTTTAATACCTTGTTGACAGAATTGCGAAGGTCTGAATTAATAAACATATGTCCTATTGCACTGGGTATTAATTAATAAACATATGTCTATTTCATTGTGTATTCGTTTTTTTCCTGTTCCTGTTTTTGTATTCTTCCCACACTGCTGTATTTATATTGGGAAACGAAGTTAGGATTATTTATGATGGAAACAAACGTGGTGATGGTTATGGAAACATAACTGACTGAAGAAAAACTGATAAATGTATTAAACAACACTGACGAAAAAACTAAAACTTGTTCTAGAAAAAACTGATGATAGAAACAAGATAAACTGATGGAAACAAAGCTGATGAAAAACTGGACAAGAAGATGAAACTGACAGAAGCAAAGCTTGAAAATTATGGTGCATTAACCTACTGGAAATTGATTATGGAATTAAAACCTATGGAAAAAAAAAATGACGGAAATGAGGCTGAGATAAATTTGACTGGAAGACTTGTGACAACGTAAAATAAGCAATACACTAAATATGTAATACAGGGGGAGATTACACTACAGTAAAGAATTATGCACAGTTGGCCTCAATCCCTTTACAAATCTATTTTACCTGAGATACTCAAACATTAAGATTTAGTGGCCATAACTAAACTGGGATTCGTTAAGGATTATTATCCGTGCCACCCAAGGACGAACGATTGGTCACTGCTTCCTTGTTGTGACTAGGTAGCCTAACCCCGTGTCCTTACGTCCCTGCAGGGTAAGTGAGAATGAGAGCTTAAGCTTAAACTATAGTCTAGGGGGACTACTGATCACGCCTATACAATGAAGAGATGCTTAGGAATTACTAAATGCATCAATTTTGTCTGACTAACTCTTTCTGCTTTTATAATATCCTGATAATGGAGATTCATTAGTGATAGTTATAAATTATATCAATGAGTTATATTTATTTTTCAACGAAATGTCGAGCAGTGAGGTGTAAGACTTCACTTCCAGTGTCATCCATGATCTACCTATCAGACATGACTAACAAACCACCACTCTACCCAAAAATTCTTACCTAATCATGAGTTTCCATGAACATGAATGGATTCGGTAATTACATGGAACAGTAAAATGGTGACTGCTAAAATTTAGCTTGCACAGTAACTAGACAGAGCTAATACTGCTAATAGAGCTGAAGAATTTGATCACTGGTATCAAGCCATAAATATATGTACAGAGCCTAAATTACCTAAGTAACTAATTATTAAATCCAGCCAAAAATTGGCTGACTGTACCAAGTGCAGCCTAAGTGGCTAAATGTATTTTGTCCAGCTAAAATGGCAGAATGTACTGAGTCTGCTCTAAGTGACTGAATACACTAAGCTCTGCTTTAAAAAAAAAAAAAAAAGTATACTGTCGTTGCTGACGGCTTTCCAAATACATTTTTAATGAAATTTTCTCAAGTACCTTTCATCCCCATTTTTTTTTTTTTTTTTTTTCTTTATTAAGCCAACTATGTTTCCACTCATCACTAATAAGAAAAGCATATTTCGGTAAAGAGCTTTGTAAATCTGTTTTATTTTAAATCAATTTACATTTCACCATTTAAAAGTACTCCAGAACAAGTCTATAATTATATTCAAAGTTTCATTCTTGAAATATACAAAAACATTTCAGTATATCTTCATATATCGCATTACAAAGTAGTATATCTTCATATATATTAAGTGTTTAAATATTTCTCCATATTCCGCAAAGTATTTCAAACAGGCAAAATAATTCAATATATCCATATACTAGTATTACGATACAAAGTATTTCAATGTGTATCTTCATATATCGCAGAGTATTTCAATTACTACAGTATTACGTTACAGATTATACAAAAAATAGTCCATCAGAGCAGTTGGAAGAGCGTTAACCCTCTCATCGTGGGGACAACTGAGTACTCTATGCCCGCTAACGGCAATCTTAGTTATCTGAGTGAACACAGAGGAGGAGGAGAGATTAGAAAATGTTTAAGCCAAAGAACCTGTAAGGGAAGGAAATGGATTAAGCATTCGATAAAATAAAAGGTCTAAAGTGTACACATACAAACATACACACAAAAAATATCTAACACCATCCTACTCGTCATAATCTAGGACCCTCAGCCGTCGTCAGTGCTATGGAAGCTAAGATCATTAAGCCTCATGTCAGTATACTAGCACTAACACTACATTTGAAGCATCAGAAGCAGACACGCAGACAACTGCCAGTGTGCCAACGTGAAAGAGCAGTGATAATATAGCTTTTAAAATATAAGCGGTTCCTAAAGTGACAAGGCTGATAAAATATAAATTTAAATATACTCCATACCGATGAAATATGCTTAAAGGATGCTATGGCAGTTTCTGAAATTATGTTTTACTATTAAAATATAGGAAAAGAAATACTCAGTTCTATTTGTGGCGTTTGCCCTCCCGTTCTGAGTGCCTGAACTACATTGTATTCTTCATTTTAACGTGGACCAGATATTAATGGTAATAGCAATACTATTAGTCTATATCTTTTCCATAGCACACTTCATGGCTGGTAATATATTTCAGTGTTAATATACTATTACACCTCGACAATGAAGACGGAAAGATGGCAATTTTAGGCCAAACTAAAATAAAATGAGTAAATGCACGCGCACAACCATATTCACACCGAAACTGACCAAGACCACAGAAAACTACCGATCTAAAGCAGCAGATGTCAAGATGTCGACTGATGTCACAAGATAGTGGCAGGCGTCAAAAGATGGTGGCTGGTGTCACAAGATGGCCCCTGGTGTCATCTTGGCGACTGGTGTCACGATATGGCGGCTAGAGTGAAACTGAAAAAAAAAAGTGTAAGAGAAAAAGTCTTCCCGTAATATAAAGACTGAATAATAAAGAAAGGAATGTGTGTGTGTGTGTGTGTGTGTGTGTGTGTGTGTGTGTGTGTGTGT
>JAGKTI010011755.1:0-25765 GCA_018397915.1 Birgus latro | reverse complement strand
TAGGTACAGTAAAACAAACACTTCATGAGTCCCTCCTCAAAGATACCTTACCCCCCCACGGCTCTCCCATTTTCAATAGATGTCTGACGGAGTCTCACCTCCGGAGGTTTATATATTCATCTCTAGATTACTACCAAGTACTGTCATACACCCATCACCTATTTTGGAACTGCAGGGACTGATACTGACCAGTATGTAGTGACTGCACTCTTCAGGGAAGATTCTTGCATATATAATACGCACATTCTTTGTAACTGTATTTTTTCAGACGGAAAGTGCGTCAGCTTCAGGGAGAAAAACAGGAAAGTATTTATACACATATTTTAGTACCCGTTCATCGTTCTCGACATAATTATGTTTGCAGAACTATTTTTTGATTATCATCATCAATCTATCTACACCCTCTGTACACATGACATGTATGAATAGTAATACATAGGCCCCGCAAACATAGGAAGAAACACTCTGCAGGCGGTAGGGTTGTGTGCACAATTTTAATGTTTTATGATTTCTTTAAAAAGTTACAAAATGTTCAGAGTACTGCTTAGGTAAAAGACGAGATGAATCAAAGAAATATAAAATGTGATCCTTTATGAAAAAAACAAACCCAGTGACACACTTGTCCAGTTTTTGAAGTGGGTAATATGTTAGCGATGATAAACACAGGCCCAAGTTTGTCAGGTATTTTCACATGTATCATTTCATCAGCTGCGAGACATCCCCAGAACTGCTTAATACAGTGAGGCGGTAAATTTTTGTGAATCACAGTTTCGAGTTCTTGATCATTCATTTTCCTTTAAGCTCTCACATCAGAATATGTCTGCCGATCATTATTTATTCTTAGAATTCCTTGAGTGTCTCCAAACATCAGCAGGACACGATTAGACCCACTGGCTCTCTTGAATGCTATATTTATTCTCAGATTTCCTCTATATTCAGGATCAGTTGCATCTTTAACGTCCTCAGTAATAGGTCTAAAACTAAAATAAGTCTTCCCTTATTTTTTTTTTCAGACACGGAAGGCCATGGGCTCGCATACTGTTCCTTCCAAGAAAAAAACAAAACCAATAAAAAAGAGACTGGAGATCATAGGAAGTAGGGAATACAGACAGAGGAAGACAGTTCCAGAGTTGACCAGTCGCATAAATGAAGGACTGGGAGTAACAGTTAACTCTTGCATTAGAGAGTTGGACAGAAAAGGGATGAGAGTTTGTTGCTAGACGGGTATTACGTGCCCGTCGTAGAGGTGGAGGGATGCAAGCAGACAGCTCAGAGGAACAGTGACCATTGAAGTAGCGATAGAAAAGAGATAAAGATGCAACGGCCTTCAAGGTATAATGGTACAATAATGCGAAATGATAAGGAAAAGAGAGTGTGAAGTTATACAGACTTCTCCCATTGACACTTACAGCCAGCCCGGACAAGCCCTGACAAGTCAGCTTGAGTCATATACAAAGGATTCTTACTTTACGATCCAGAAAAAGCCCCCACATCAACTATGCACAAGTACAGTTTGCTGGGGATACAGTTCCCCCAAGGGTTGTCAACAGTCATTGAACTTTGATTTTGAGCAATGACGTATGATTTTACCACTTATTTATTACACACATACTCCACAAACGACCCTGCATCAGATAATGCAGCATTAAGTGCATCCATGGCCGCCGGCTGTGGAAAGACACAAGTAACCCACAGTTTACACAAATCTATGTGGAGCTTCAATTTGCCTCCATCTTGATGAGTGTTGATATTAAAACTCGAATTATCAAATTCAAGTCGACTATTGACGTCAATGATCAAGTAAATATCCATCCAACCCATTTAAAAGTCCATCAGTAGTGGACTACATTGATGCAGCTCATGTTCCTTAGAGTCAGAAACCTTTTTCCCCTGATCACTGAGTCCAACAAAATAGTCTTCGGTATAAGCATCTCCTATCCCGGTACCATTTTCATCATGAAGTAGATAACAATTTGTCCCTACTTTGGAGGGACTAAGTGTTGTGAGCAATTTATAAAGGCTGCATAATTATACATATAGTTATTTTCAACCTGAATCCCATTTAAAATTCATTTTTAAATATTGTATATAATACTTCATTCAAAAACATCATCTTACCATCTTCTACGAGTACGGAAACTCCGTCTCCGTCTGCTATTGTAACTCGTAATTTCAACTAGAAGGCTAGAGTGCTCTTATCAATGAATGACCCATCAGCTCTAGGTACAAGAAAATCTACATATTTATTATTTATTTATTTATTTATTTATTTTTTATCAGAGCCTGCATTTATGGGTAGAACATCCCTATCCTGCTTTGAAGCAATTGATGATTCTATCATCCGGACTTTGTGAGGACGAGGAAACATTTTTGATATGACAGCTAAATAATTGCTGAGAGGAGATTTTACCCCTACCCCCGAAGCAACATCAAGAGACATGTTACCAGAATCAAATCACTATTCTAACTAAGCTATATTAAGTCAAATACATCCTTTTTATAACATTTCCGTAATTTCCGCCTCCATTTTGACTTTCATTTATGTCCTTCTTTCATGCTCGCTCTTTGAGCAACACCTTTCAGGGCTATAATACCTCTCTGTTTCAGAGAGTCCTTCAGATTTGCCTTGCCACTAGATACATCCTCGAGTACACCTCGTCCCATACCCAGAGCTTCAGGAACTACATTTCTCATTAAAATAATAATAATAATAATAATAATTACCTGTTTCCCTATGCCGGCTGGAAAGTAAAAAATACCAGCCCCCCGTTAGTAGCATATGGGGCTCTGAAAAATAGTTATATCACGTAAAGCCCCTCCTCGTTTGAGTAGGAATGGGTCTTTGAATAGTAACAAGAATTCTTCTTCGAAAGGAGGAATCAGGGTAGTACGCATCATGGTGTTAAAAAGAGTAATAAGTCTGTGAACATCTTTACCTACGTCTTATATGTAAAACACACTGTGATTGTCTTCAAAGTATATTGGTCCACCATTCTGATTAGTGATTTTTATGCCAATACTTTCTATGGTTGAACTACTAATTGTTTGGCACATTAAAGGATTAGCACCCTCACTTGTCACATCATTCGGTAGGGATATAGCGTCAAGGATATTCACAATTTGCCCTCCGAATCGCGAAGGGTTAACCAGGTCAGAGTACACATATAAATAATCATTGGCACCATCAGGTCTGGGTGGATATGGACCTATAAGTTTAACAGGATTGGGATTCAAGGATGAAAGGTTTTCCTTTTCAGTTTTTTTTTTTTTTTTTTTTACCGAATAACGAACTCTAAGCTCAAACCCAAGCACTATGGCAATTTGAGAAACAAGCTCCATTGAACGAATGAATGAATGAATGAAAATGTGACATGGCGGCGCAACAGCAGAGGTCAGATGCCGCCAAACATAAACATTAAAAGTCAAAATATATAAAAAACGATAAAAAGCAAAGAGAAAAACGATGCATAAAACAAACCAACAGAATAAAGAAAAACAACCAAAACTATTAACAAGGTGGAAAGATAGACGTTAAAACTAGAACATTATCATCAAAACACGAACTAAAATATGGTAATGCTCTACAGCTTGTGGAGAAGGCCAGAACTCAACAAAAGGAGAAGGTGCCTCCCACCATAGGACAAGCCTCTTCCCCAAGCATCGAGGACGGAAGGTACGATCCGTTGTCAGTTCAGTTCCCGGAAAGGTATCACCGACGAATGTCCCCAAGACTGGGGCATTCGACAAGGAGATGCTGCACAGTCAAAGGAACCAGAGAGTCATCACAATAGGGGGGGTGCACCCTCTCCACTAAAAAACCACGAGTCATCCTAGTGTGGCCAATCCGGAGATGGGCCAAAGCTGTTTCCCACTGTCGGGACAGTCCCACATACTCCCCATCACCCAGGTTCTGAGGAATGCCCCGGAGTTTGTTCGCCCCTGCTGCATCCCACCTCCTCTGTCAGCAGAAAAGGACAGCCTCCATAGTGGCTGCACATACATCCTCGGATGGGACACGGTAATGAGGAGAGGAAGGACGAGAGGCAGCAGCTCTAGCCAAAAAGTAAGCACGCTCATTGCCAACGACGCCCACATGTGCAGGGGCCCAACACAGTTGTACAGAGTATCCTCGCCTACGTAATAAGAAGAGCCACTCCACGACAGACAGGACTCGGGGATATGATGGGAAGACACGAGACAAAGCTTGTAGGGCACTGGCTAAGTCACTGAAAATGGTAAAAGAAACTGGAGGAAAACTAAAAATCAATTCAACTGCAACTAAAATGGCAGTAAGTTCAGCAGCATAAGCAGATGCAGAAGGAGGAAGACTTCCATCACTGCTAAAATCACGAAAAATGACACCACACTGGATTTAGAGCCATCAGTACGAGTATATATAGTTATCGAGTCACTGTGAGCAGAGACATCTTCTGGAAAATAAGACAAAGCTGCCTGCGACAAAAGAGAGGCCTTCATCTCAAGGAAGTAATCACGTGGTTATACCTCTGGGAGAAGCCAGGGAGCCACTCACGGGACACCCAAACAGGGGAGGACTGGACACCCAACTCCCCCATGGCAGCCCTCGACCTGTACCCAAATGGGTGTGGATAGCGAGGGTGGGTGTCATAAAAGTGGAGAAGTGCGACCTTAGAGACAGCCTTACAACTCAGTGAGGCCGGAAGACGGTGAAGGCAGTGCCAACACTACACCATCGAGAACTGCCGGCGGAGATCCAGTGGCGGTTCGTTCGCATCAACAAACAGATTTGCAATCGGGGAAGACCGGAAAGCCCCAGTTGACAGAAGAATCTCAGCATGATGGACCGAATTTAGGCCGCAGCCGTGCCTTAGAGCAGAAGAGTATACCACACACCCATAGTCCAAATTGCTCCTTGCTATGGCACTGTAAAGGCGGAGCAGGATGGTTCTGTCAGCGGCCCAAGACAAGTGTGGTAGGGTCCATAGGAGAGACAGGGCACAGAGGCAGAATAGTCGTAATGAATGGGTATGAGGTACCCGCTCAGTCTCCTGTCAGAAACAAGGCCAAGAAACCTTGTCTCGTACACACATCGCACCCTGTGGCCATATAACTGGAGGTCTGGGTCAGGATGGACTCCTCTCAAGTGGCAGAAATGCAAAGCCACTGTCTTTGTTGGGGAGAAATGGAAGCCATGCATTGTGGCCCACTGAGAGACCCTGTCCACGGTGAACTGCATGCGACGTTCGGCCATGGACACTCGTGAAGCAGCAAACAATACAGCCAAGCCATCGACATGCAGTGAGGCCGACATCCCTTCTGGAATACAGAACACAATAGCGTCCAGAACTATAACAAAAAAGGTCACACTGAGGACACTTCCTTGAGGCACCCTTTTCTCCTGAGGGTATGAAGGAGAAGGGTGACACCAACCCTAACCATGAATGAATGGTCATGCAGAAAATTTAATATAAATAGGGGTAGCCAGTCACGTAAACCAAAAGAATGGAGTTGTTGGAAGATGCCAAACCACCATGCAGTACCATATGCCTTTTCTAGGTTAAACAAAAATCACACCAAATGCTCCTGTCAAGCAAGAGCATCACATGCTGCAGCCTCAAGACGGACAAGTGCATTTGTTGTTGAGTGGCATTTTCGAAAACCACACTGACACTGAGAGAGACATTCATTCCTTTCTAGGAAATACATTAGGCACGTGTTGACCATTTTCTCAAATACTTTGCACAACCAGGATGATAAGGCAATTGGCTGATACTCCAGGGGACTATAACCTTCCTTCCCCAGCTTCTGGAATGGCAGGACAATAGCCTCACTCCAAGAGGCTGGAAGAGAACATTTCCTCCAGATTCTGTTAAAAAGGCTGACGAAAAAAGACAGTGCATCATTATCCAGGTGTCGAAGCATTGCGAAGGGAATGTCATCCGGCCCTTGTGAGGTGTCATGACAGAGGGAAAGAGCAGACTGGAGTTAGCAATAAGAGAAAGGGAGGTTGCAGGACTCCACATTCCCTGAACAGAAGTCCAGTACCCTTGCTTCTGCTATCTCCTGTTGTCTGACAAAAACTGGTGAGCTAGTATCTCTGTGACTAACAGCTGCAAAGGTAGGCGCAAATATATCGGCCACAGCTGCAGGGTCACCAAAAAGCTGACCATCAGACATCAGTACGTGGGACCTGCCTTGAGTGAATTTTCCTGAAATCTTTCACATCCGCTTCCACACCTAAGATACTGGTGTCTTTGAGTTTACAGATGACACATAAGCCATCCAAGAGTCCCGCCTAGCTTGATTCAGTACCTTACGAGCCGTAGCCCGTGCCCTTCTGAACTTGACAAGATAATGCTCTGTCCTGCATCTACGATAATGAGAGAAAGCTAACTTTTTATCACATACAGCAACACTGCAATCCTCATTCCACCATGGGACAGGTCAACAGCGATATGTGCCAGAGGTTTTAGGAATAGCATGAAGGACAGCAGAATGTAGAATGGAGGGAAAGAACGAAACAGCCTCATCAATATGCGGAAAGTCTTCAGATAAGAGATCAACATAAATCAGAGAAGAGAAAAAGGACCACTCTGCCTTATCCAGTCACCACCTCAGTAGATGGGAACAGGGACTAGATACTGCTGCAGTAAGGAGGATGGGAAAGTGATCACTTTCATGGAGATCCTCCATAACCGGCCATGTAAAGTACAGGAGACAGTCAGGAGAGCAGACAAAGAGGACAATTGCAGTAAATGAGTAAATGAACCCATTTGAGGGTGAAAATGTGTCAATGCCCCATTATTGAATAGGGTAAGATCCTCATCCTCCAGTAAGGATGCCAACAAACTCCCACGTTGGTTAACAAGACAGTTACCCTATATAGGGTGGCGACCATTAAAGTCCCCCAAGAGAAGAGAGGGTTTAGGTAACTGACCAAAAGGGTTCTCAAGCTCCACTGTACCGACTGCTGTGCTGGGCGGTAAATAAATGGAACAGACTGTATACAAGCAGCGGGCATACAACGCACAGCAACACACTGGATGTCAGACTGGAGGTGGACTGGCCAATGAGGGATGTCAGCTCTCACCAAAACAGCATCACCTCCAACAGAACCCTTGGTTAGCACTGAGTAAAAAGCATCATCTCCAGGTGGAGCATGAGGAGTGGCAAACCCTACAAGAGTTTCCTGGAAACACATGCACAAAGGGGAATAAGTCATGAGGATCCACAGCTCCTCCCAATTATAACGCAGCCCTCGACAATTCCATTGTAGTATACTGCCTGAGAATGCCATAGTACCCATAACAAAGAAAGAATTACGTTAAGGAGCAAGACAACCTTGCCCTGGACAAGCAACTAGATTTAGAATGCCGATTAGCCTGTCACATCCCGACCGATTTCCTACCTCCAATACCCCCCAGTCCCGAGCAATTTCGGATTTTTTTTTTTTTTTTTTGCTCAAACTTTCGCTTTTATATGAGAAACATTGAGATTTCATAGAGAAATCGCCCTCCTGTGCCTATAAATGGTGCTACAGGTGATGAGTCAGTCTTACCTTTCGTTCTTTCTCAGGGTATCTGGCCTCAAAGAAAACGAACTGTGGGAGGCAAAACTAATTCAAGCCACTTTAAATTACGTATTTATTTATTTATTTGGTACGAATTTATTTGAAGTACAAGTACAAGACTATATTGGTTTTCACACAAATATATAGGCAATAGAAGCATTGTTCAGTAACCAAACAAATTCACATATGACACCCTCCTATACATTACCACCTCATCACTTCTGTTTGTTTCTTGCTCTAGCTTCTTTATTTCTTTGTTCTCCACCTCAGGAATCACTTTCACCGTGAATTTAGTCACTGGAAAGACCGTGGGACAACATGTCTTTACTGGCCAGGTCACTGCTAAAAGGTGAATTCCCGAGTTTGGGTGGGAGGGGGGGAGGGGGTCATGTGGGGCCAGGCAGTATCCCTACTTGACAGCAGATAGAGGATGGTCTCCCACATATGCCTACCAAAAATCACCCATGAAAATTGAAAATTGTGCAAATTATGAATCTTGCAATTGCACGACGTACCCATACGTCGATGGGTCTAGCTGTGACAAAACGTTGCGACATACCCGTACATTGACTGGACGCCTCGGGTTAGAACTGCCCTTAGGAAAGGACTGCCTGGCACCATTTTGGTGTACAGTGTGCCACCCAGCTGAAGATAACCTGGAGGAAGAAGAATTGGGCCGGACATTGGTGTTCTTCTGTGGTGGAGCAAGAAATGGTTTGGCAGGGGGACCACACGGTGCTCTAGCCGGAATAGGGAAGGCAGTGCCACAACAAGGAGTACAATCAGTAGGGCATCCCAAAGTACTGGATCCCTAAGAGGGCAATGCCTCATGCAGCTGAGCAGGCGCATCAACAACCTGGGTACCACCACTGTCTGGTGGTGGCTGGGTCGTCAGCGAAATGCCATCCTCAGCCTGCGCTCACCCCGACCCCTGAGCATCTCGAGCAGGAGGAGTAGTGGGCTCCACTGCTTCAATTTCTGCTCACTCTGAGGAGCAACGGCAATGCTTACCATGCGCAGGAGGGACATCGGGAGTTTTGGATGTGTCAAAGCCAGACGTAGCATCAACATGGATGTTTGCCACAGGAAGAACCGGAGGAACCGGGATGGGGGAGGCATTCCAGGATGCAGGAAGCACCACGCCAGAGGGGACACTCCCAGAGACAGGAGGCGCCTCTCCAGAGGAAGCACAGCCGCTTCCAAGCTGCACTCCCTTAGTGGAATCCCCCGGCCGAGAAGGCTGGGAAGTAGAACCCCGAAAATTAGATGGGGCATTGTGTAATGGCAGGGGCACCTGCTGGGTAGCTTTAGGGCGAGACAAGGCAGCAGCAAAGGTAACCCCAGGGCAAATGAACCTCTCCCTTACCCTGGTCTTTGCCTCGGAA
Organism: Birgus latro; assembly: GCA_018397915.1. Classification (NCBI taxonomy): domain Eukaryota; kingdom Metazoa; phylum Arthropoda; class Malacostraca; order Decapoda; family Coenobitidae; genus Birgus; species Birgus latro. The sequence continues at coordinate 16,831 of JAGKTI010011755.1, read as the reverse complement.
AAGGATATTTTCTCCTTCGATCGGACAGAAATAATCTCATACTCAAATGTCTTTACATTGCAATCCCTTGGGGAGGCCGCATGTGCTCCTCCACATTTCAAATATTTAGATGGCTGAGAACAATCAGTGATACCATGGGAAACACAACCACAATTTCCACAGACCTCAGGAAGGCCAGACGCTTCCCGCCGGCAAGAATGGCGAACATAACCAAACCTTTGACATTAATAGCACCTTTTAGGTCGAGGAACATAAGGTTTAACCTTCAGCTTCCACCACGCAGCAATGATAACGTCTGGCTATGTAAGGCAATCAAACATCAAGTGGGTGTTAAAACCACATCAACTTTCTTCATAATTCTCTGTGCTGCTACAACTCCCTGAGGAGCCAGCCCCTCCAGGAGGGAAGAATCAGAATAAGAGACCAAGTCACGACAATGCACAACCCCACTGGACCGATTTAGGACCAATTGACGAGAGGCAGATCCTGGATAACCAGCAACCATAGTAAGAGACTGGATGCATGAACTCTCCTCTTCACTCCTGGTGTCTAACAACAGAGAACCATTGCCCTACAAGGAGACCTTGGGGGTAAATCCACATGCTGTAACTAGACGACTGCGAATCTGAAAACAGTTCAGGTTCCGAAAGGAAGTACCATCTGCCATTATGAGAACTATGTATTCTGTATAAGAGTTTTTCACAAAGACAACAGGTAACAGCTCAATAGAAGGGACATCTGGATTTGCAGTTTTGGAAGATGACATGGAGGGTACAGGGTTGTTGGCCAGAAAGTGACCAGGTGTTGCCGACTCATGTGGCTTGTCACAAACCGCATGAGTTGTTGAAGAAGTGTTTAATGTATCCATACATACTTTATGAAGAGATAAAATGGCTCCAGGAGCCAAGGGAAACCGCCTACCAGGGAGTGAGGAGACTGAGTGCGGTCTGATGGGAGCGGGGTACTTCGTCCCCAGAGGGTGACCCAAAAAGGACACCCCGAGAGGCGAAAGTTCGCTCCCACCAGTCCAAGACCCCTTCTCCCAAATCCTCCAGTCCAGACATCCAACCAACCAACTCAGGACAGCACCAAGGTGACTCCTCTGGAGCGCACCATACGGGTAACCTACGTTTCAGGCAGTGCTTAGTCAGACCCCTCACCCACAACCCTACCCGCAAGGGGGACCCTACCAAATGTCGTTACATCCGCGGGTAGGCTTGTGGGATTGCCGAGGCATGCAAGCCCCCACCACCACAACAATGTGGCTCCCCACGGGGGGAACAAACTCCATTGATAACTCGCTGTATAAACGATCTGCATCAGCCCCAACTACCATTTTTTGGATGACAACCCCATCTATGTTGTAATCATAGTGTGATATTTGCTGCTAAGGGAAATAATCAGTATACGTTTCTTGAATAATTTCCTGAAGTTCTTTCAACATTTGATAGTTAATGGATTCGATTATCTATACTAAACTGCGAGAGCTTAAGTTGGAAACAATATTTGTTTCAGGTATATAATAATTAAAATTGTACTGATAGTCTTCGTTTCCTGATCTCATTATTCATGCATTAAAACCATCTTTACACTCCGGATCACCATTTCTGAGACAGTAATAATATTTTGGGAATAGCATATTACTCAACCCTACTTCATATTCATGATTTTGATCTAGCTGCAATGGGATAATGCGATTCTGAAAGTTTGTCGTGGTATTATCTGGGTAAACATCTCCACTTGCAGTGGAAGAGAGATAGAGGTATATGTCATCAGTGTCTTTTAGTGTCTTGTAGAATATATACTAAAAAAAATATATACTATATACCATTGTTTTGTAGGTTAAGAAACCCAGCGATTTGTAAAACTTGTTTTTTTTTTTACTTTATTAATAACTTACGAATTTTTATCAACCAAAAAAAAAGGACTTAGAATTACGTACCATCACCCAGGAACATCTTACAGGCTGTTATGTCTAAATGTTAGTAGCAATCAAGAGTTGATAAGCAAGAGTTTTCACAAGTCTTAATTTCTTAAGTAAATCTGTGTTTCAGTACATGGAATTATACCATCTTCCAAAAAACATCGTACAATTTAATATTAGCAATCAAGTTTGGGTATATTTAGTTTTAATAAGTATTAATTTCTTAAATAATACTGGCTTAAGTCTGTCTCTATCTACCTGTTGCCAGACGCCTTAATCCCGTAAAAAGTGGCCACAAACAAATCGCCTCCACGTCGCCCTGTCCCCTGTCATTCCATTGCCCTGCTCCCAGCTCATACCACTCTCTCTCATATACCTCTCCACTCCATCCTTGGCCTCCCCCTCACTCTTCCCCCTCCACCTCACTCACATCCTCGCTGAGGCAGGGAACAGTTTAAGGATTTGAATTTCATTACAATCAGGCTTTACTGATCTACCAGAAGACCCGCCGACATGTCGTAAAAATGACCCCGCTAATACTAATACACAAGTCCTGTATGAGACAGCCCTAGCATGTATTCAATATGGACGGTGGGTGTTAGCGCCGAAGTGGTGACATGTAGAGGTGTATGAGGACGGCTGGGCCTTGATAGCAGGCTTTAAAGCCTATGCCCAGAGTCGGACACATAAAAAAAAAAAAAAAAAAAAAAAAAAAAAAATACACTCTCCTTATCAGTCTCTTACTCTCCATCTTCTCCATATGGCCAAACCACCCGTTTTTCCTAACGCTTCCTATTACATCCACATCCACGCCACAACGCTCCTTCATTTCCACATTTGTCAGTCCATGTGACTCCACATGTTCCTCTCAAATAACTAATTTCCACTGCTCTCACTCTTGACTTCTGACCCTCCAACAAGGTCCAAGCTTCACTTCCATACGTTCGAGTTGGTATCACAGTACTATCATGTAGTAGCTTTTTCACTTCCATCCTCACTTCCCTGTTTCTTATCACTGCTTTCAAGGAACCAGCAAACTTTCTTCCATGTTGTACACTTTCAAGCACTTCATGTTCTAAACTTCGATCCTTACTCATCACACTGCCCAAGTACTTAAACACACTCGCATTTTCCATTTCCTCCTCATCGAACCTCATTGTACATTCACTGACTTCACTTCTCTCAAAGACCATCACTTTACTCTTCCCTACATTCACCTTTAGAGTCTGTTTCTTACACACTCTCCCAAACTCATCCACCAAGCCTTGAAGCTCCCCTTTGTCTTCACTTAACAACACAGTATCATCTGCAAACGACAGTGCTGGTAGTTTCCAAACACTATCCTCTCTCACTAGGGCCACTCCCACATCCACTGCCCTACCTTGTATGTCTTTTATAACCCCATCCATATAAAGATTGAACAAATATGGAGACATGACACATCCCTGTTTCAATCCAACCCTCAAGTAGAAAAATTCATTCAGTTCACTATTAACACGCACTGAAGCCTTAGCACCCTCATACATACTCTTCACGGCCTTCAACAACTTCCCATCTACTACACATATTCTTAATACTTTCTACAATCCCCGTCTACCTACCCTGTCACAAGATTCCTTCAAATCCATGAAGGCTGCATACAACTTCTTTCCCTTCACTAGAAACTTTTCCACTAAAGATCTAGGAATGAATATCTGATCTACACAACTTCTTCCCTTCCGAAATCCTTCCTGTTCTTCTCCAACTAATTCCTCTGTTATTTCCCTAACTCTGTCAATAAGTATTCTACCATATACTTTTCCTACTACCTAAGAAGGCAAATGCCTCTATGATTACCACACACTTCTTTTTCCCCTTTTCCTTTGTATAGGGGAATAATTATACCTGACGTTGAGTCCTCCGGGACTCTACCCTCCTCCCAGACCAATCTGCCCATTTTCCACATCCGTTCTATTACTATCTCTCCCCCATGCTTCAGCATTTCACCACACACTGCATCAATTCCAAGGGCTTTCCCCATTTTAACATAATTTCTTCCACAACATCCATCCTACTGATTTCTTCCTCTCTTCTCACAGCCCTCCTTCTCCCAGTCATTCTCCATCCAGTTATACTTGCGATACTTTCATTCTCTATGTTCAACAATTCCTTAACCCGTCAGGTCCTAACCGATTTCCTACCCCCGATACCCTGCAGTCCTGAGCAATATCGGATTTTTTTTTTTTTTGGCTCAATCCTTCGCTTTTGGTGAGAATCATTGGAAATTCATGGAGAAACCGCCCTCCTGAGCCTATAAATGGTGCTACAGGTGATGAGTCAGCCTTACCTTTTGTTCTTTCTCAAGGTATCTGGCCTCAAAGAAAACGAACTATGGGTGGGTAAACTAAAGCAAGCCAATTTGAATTACGTATGTATTGATTCATTTGGTACGAATTTATGTGTAGTAGAACACTATATTGGTTTTCACACAATTACAGTATATAGGCAATAGAAGCATTGTTCAGTCACCAAACACATCCACTTATGGTACCTTCCTTTACAACATTACCACCTCATCACTTCTGTTTGTTTCTTGCTCTAGCTTCTTTATTTCTTTGTCCTCCATCTCAGGAATGACTTTCACCATGAATTTCAGCATAGGAGAGACTGTGGTGCGACATGTCCTTACTGGCCAAGTCACTGCTAACAGGTGAATTGCCAAGTGTGGGGGGAAGGGGGGAGGGGAGGAAGGTGGGGCCAGGCAGTATCCTCACTAGGCAGCAGATAGAGGAAGATCTCCCACATATGCCTACCAAAAATTACCCGTGAAACTTGAAAAATGTGCAAATGACTGACCTTGTAATTGCATAATGTACGGGTATGTTGATGGGTCTAGCTGTGACAAAACGTTGCGACGTACCCATACGTCGACGGGACACCTTGGGTTAACCCGCCGAGTCCCATCGACGTACGATGTACGTCGCTACTTTTTTCCGCGGACAGACCCAACGACGTACATGTACGTCACGCAATTGCAAGGCCCATTGTGTGCCCATTTTTCAACATTCACGGGTGATTTTTGGTAGGCATATGTGGGAGACCTTCCTCTACCTGCTGTCAAACGGGGATACTGCCTGGCCCCTCCTAACCCCCAATTCCCATCCCTCCCCCCCACACTGGGCAATTCACCTGTTAGTAGCAACTTAGCCAGTAATGGTATGTTGCCCCATGGTCTCTCTAATGACGAAATTCACGGTGAAAGTGATTCCTGAGGTGGAGGACAAAGAAACAAAGAAGCTAGAGGTAGAAACAAACAGAAGTGATGAGGTGGTAACGTCATAAAGGAACGTGCCATATACTGGGGTTTTGGGTAAGTGAACAATGCTTATAAACACCTATATTATTGTGTGAAAACCATTATAGACTTTTGCTACACATAAATTCGTACCAAATAAATGAAATTAATACGTAATTTAAAGTGGCTTGAATTAGTCAACCCTTCCATAGTTCGTTTTCTTAGCCAGGTACCCTGAAAAAGAAGGAAAACGTAAGGTTGAGTGATACCTGTATCAACATTTTTTTACCTCAGGATCGCGATTTCACTATGAATTTTTGATGTTTCTCACCCAAAGCGAAGGCTTCAGCCAAAAAACAAAAAGTTGAAAATCAGTCGGGATCTGGGCGTAGGCTGGCTAAAAAACCGGTCGGGACTCGGCGGGTTAAAGTGTTCTCTCCATCTGCTCACTTTTCTCCCTACTCCACTAGTAATCTACCATTTTTATCTTTCACTCCCCACGTAACTTCTTTGGCACCCTGTCTTATTCTCTTTACCTCTTTACAGAATATTTTCTTACATTCCCTCCACTTTACACTCAATTTCCCTCCAATTTCCTCATCCACCCTCATCTTACCCTCCCTTACTAATCTTTTCACCTCTCTCTTCCTCTCTTCATATAACTTTCTCTTCCGTCTCTCAAATTCTTCAACGCCCTTGTTTCTTGCCCACTCGCTATATGCTTTCTTCTTTTGTGCCACAGCCTCTCTTACCTCGTCAGTCCACCATGCTGTTCCCTGCACCTCCTTTCGTCTTCTCTTCACCCCACACACCACCTCACATGCTGCACAGATTTGTTCTGTTAATGTCTTGCACACATCTTCCACGTCCCCCATCTCTTCCAATCTATATTTGCCCAATTGCTTCTCCACTTCCTTCTTATATCCTGCCTTTTTTTCCCATCCTCTTGTAACTTTTCCACCCTCCTTGTATGAAGTACTTCCTCATGTCCTTCCCTTCTTCTGTTTCTCCATTTCACTTGGATTTGTATTCTGACCACCACCAAGTGGTGGTCCGAAAGTCCTCTCCCCCAAGCTCAATATACTCTTGCATCCATTGCACACTTTCTCATCCTTTCATCCACACACACATAATCAATCATTGCCTTCCATTCATTCAGTTCACCATCCACACTTCTCATCACTCGCCATGTATACCTATAGATCATTTTGTGCCTGAGGAGGGTATTAGCTATCACCAACCCCCTTCCGGCACAGATGTCTACTAAAGCACTGCCTTTCTCATCCATCTCTGCAGGCACACCCCACTCACCAACCACTCCATCCACCTTCACATTCTCTACTTTTCCATTCATATCTCCAGTCAAAAACACTCGCTCATTCCTTTCAAGCTTTTCCAAGCACGCTCTCACATTTGTCCAAAACTCTTCTCTCACTCTGCTCGCACGATCTTTCATCGTTGCAAACATGCACACAATTGCCCACATTTGTAGTCCAGCTTTCACTCTTACCCGCACAATCCTTGAGCCAACAGATCCATACTCTCTTATAGTCTCCTTCCATCTGTTACTCACAAGAATACACACTCTTTCTTTTGTCCTCTCATTCTCACCTACTCCCATGCATAAACTCCATCCATACTCCCATTCTCTCACGTTTCACCTCTCCCTTTAGTTTCAGTTAATCTACATCCATCCACTTTTGCACCTTTAAGCACCTGTACAAACTCTCTTTCTTTCACCTTATCATTTATACCCATTACATTACACGTAGCTATCCATACCAAGTCCTTTGTTCGGTCCTTTGTTGTCATCTTTAGGTCAGTCCTGGTCCGAGGAGTCTTGTTCGTATTTTTAGTTAGTTGTTTTACAGGGTGGGGCACTAACCCACCACCAACCCTTTTAGTCGTCTCATATGACAAACAGAGATACTGGGGGAGTATTCTTGAAGCCCCCCTATCCTCGCGGGGACTCTCAACTCTCCTTGCTCTTTTTGACACCTTGCCAAAAACCCTTTTAACAGCTTTACCGTATCACCCTCCACTCCTCTTTTCTACTCTGATGGCTCTGTAGCTATTTTTTCTACTGATAAAACAGATACCTTCACTCAGACTTTCTCCTCCAATTCCACCTTAGACGATTCCAGTGCTGTTCCTCCATCACTTCCCCCCTCTGACTTCCTCATGACTGACATTAAAATATCTCCAGCTGATGTATTTTCTGCCATTACTGGCCTTAGTACCAACAAGGCATATGCACCTGATGGAGTCCTTCCTGTTATCCTCAAGAACTGTGCTTCTATGCTTAGACCCTGCCTAGGTAAACTCTTTCGCCTTTGTCGTACCTTTCCTTCTTGCTGGAAGTTTGCTTTCATTCAGCCAGTCTCAAAGAAGGGTGACCATTCCCAACCCTGTAACAATCGTCCAGTTTCTTTAACCCACCAAGTCCCGACCACTTTTTTACCCAACCCACTCTCAAATCCCAACCAATTTTCATCTTGTCTATTTTTGGCTCAAACCTCCACGTTTGGTGAGGAACATCGAAAATTCATACAGAAATCGCCCTCTTCAGCTTATACATGTTGCTACAGGTGACAGTCAGCCTTACTTTCTTGTTCTCTTTCAGGGTACATGGCTTAAAAGAAAACGAACTATGGGAGAGTTAACTGATTCTAGCCACTTTATCATCCTGTGTCTCAAAAGTTTTTGAGTCAATTCTTAACAGAAAAATTTTCAAGCATCTTTCCTATCACAACCTTCTTTCTGATAGTCAGTATGGGTTCCGTCAGGGATGCCCCACTGGTGACCTTCTTACCTACTTTCAGACTCCCGGTCATCTTCCTTTCGGGAATTTGGCGAATGCTCTGCCATTGCACTTGGCATCTCAAAGTCTTTCGATCAACTCTGGCATGAATCTTTAATTTACAAACTGCTCTGTTACAGTTTCTATGCTTCTATCTGCACCTTCTTCTATATCTTCCTTTTTGGTCGTTCTACAGCCGCTGTTGTAGACTGGCATGGTTCTTCTAGATCTATCAACAGTGATCTTCCTCAGGGCTCAGTCCTATCACCAACTCTCTTCTTTTTATTCATCAATGAACTTCTAAGCCGTACATCTAACCCTATCCAATCGAATGCTGATGATTCCACCCTTCACCTCTCCATCTGGTTCTTGCAATATCCATCTCAGCAGCTACTTCAACAAACAAGGGATGAGGCTATGGCGCACCTAATGTCTGACTTGGCTCGTATCTCTGAGTGGGGTAAAAATAATCTTGTTTTTAATGCATCAAAAACTCACTTTTTGCATTTATCAACCTGACACAATCTTCCACAGGAGTATCCACTAATGTTTAATAATATCCAGCTCAATCCTGCATCATCCTTGAACATGCTTGGGATTCCATTCATTCGTGACTATCTTGGAAAGATCATATTACATACAGCACTTCTTGATAGGGTGGAGTCAAAGGCTTTTCATCTCATTAACCCGTCACGTCCCAACCGATTTGCCACCTGCGATACCCCCTAATCCCGAGCAATTTCAGAATTTTTTTTATTGGCTCAAATCTCTTCTTTTGGTGAGAAACATCAAAAATTCACAGAGAAATCGCCCTCCTGAGCTTATAAATGTTGCTACAGGTGATGGTTAGTCTTACCTTTTCGTTCTCTCTCAGGGTACCTGGCTTCAAAGAAAACGAACTATGGGAGGGTTAACTATTACAAGCCACTTTAAATTACGTATTTATTTATTTATTTATTTGGTACGAATTTATGTGTTGTGCCAGTCTATATTGGTTTTCAAACAATATTATAGGTGATATAATCATTGTTCACTCACCAAAGACTTCATCATATGGCACCTTCCTTTATGACATTACCACCTCATCACTTCTGTTTGTTCTTCCTCTAGCTTCTTTATTTCTTTGCCCTTCACCTCAGGAATCACTTTCATCATGAATTTCGTCACTGGGGAGACCGTGTAGCGACATGTCTTCACAGGCCAGGTCACTGCTAACATGTGAATTCTCTAGTGTGGGGGGGAGGGGGGGTCAGGTGGGACCAGGCAGTATCCCTGCTTGACAGCAGGTAGATGAAGGTCTCCCACATATGCCTACCAAAAATCACCCGTGAAACTTGAAAAATGTGCAAATGACTGACCTTGCAATTGCGTAACATAGGGGTACGTTGTCTGGTGTCACTGTGACAGAACATTGCAACGTACCCATACATCATCGGGACGCCTTGGGTTAACTCTCCTACTCTTACTGGCTTCCTATAAACTCCATCTCTCCACTGCACTGTTGCATCTTTATCTCTTTTTTTATCGCTACTTCAAGGGTCACTGCTCCTCCGAACTGTCTGCTTGCATCCCTCCATCTTTGCGATGGGTACATAACACCCGTCTAGCAACAAACTTTCATCCCTTTTCTGTCCAGCTTTCTAATGCAAGGGTTAACCGTTACTCCCAGTCCTTCATTTATGCAACAGGTCAACTCTGGAACTGTCTCCCTCTGTCTTTATTTCCTATTTCCTATGATTTACAGTCTTAGAAATGCAGTGTGTCCAGGCATCTCGAAATGAACTGGTCTTGAATTTGGCTCTCTTTTGATGTTGCTGTTTTTTTCTTGGAAGGAATGGTTTGCGGGCTGCTTCCTTCTTTCTTGCATTAAAAAAAAAAAAAAACACTGATGATTACCTATTTCCATTACCGTCCGTCATTTGCTGGTCGAGTGTCCAAGTCTGGGAGACAATGTCAAAGATTCCTTCGTAGGCATAATGGGTCAGATGGTGTCTACTGTCTGTCCTCGATGCTTGGTGGAGCCTCCGGCGATTTTACTGATGTTGTTAGTTTTCTTTAGGAGTCGGACCTCCTTTCACTTTTATTAGGTAATTGGTATCTTGTAAACTATTCTTTAGTTATTTTCCACGTTCTGTTTCTAATAATAGGTATTACCTTCATTTTGAAGAAGTACTTTTTATTTGCGGCGTCCTTTACTTTGTTTGGCAGCATATGGCCCTGGCAGTTGCGTCGCCAGATTTTAAGTATATTCAGTCAGTCAGTCAATCAGTCCAAAAGTTCTTAATGAATGTCAATGATATTATATGGGAAGGATGGCCATGGACCATGAAAGAACTGACTAAATTTGGGGGCGGATCGAGATCCATATCATGTATCCACGGATCCGGTGGAGGTATGCGCTCTGTGTGTGCTTTCTTGTTTCTTTAGAGTTTGGTACAGGGGAATGCCAGGGTGGGGACTGTCTTAAGTTTGTGCACTGTTCCCTGCATGCACTATCTTTGTGCAGGATGGATTGGCGGTGTCCCTATTGAAACAGAAGACTTCCGGCTTGCTCCTGTCACAGTCCCTGCCCTTTGGATACGTACTGTCCAGCATCATCTATGCCCGGTAGCAGTGCTTAAGTAGTGCTCGAAAGTTTCAATAGGAGCAGATTCGAGACAGTCTTCAGTGCAGATTCGGGTGCCCCCCTTTTCAGTGAGGGCATCTGCTACAGTGGTTCAAGGGGGTAAGTGGCAAAACATTGCTCGATGATTTTTTTCTTTTTCCTTCTTTATAAGACGATAAAAAAGATTATCATGAGCAGGATCTGGCTGCTTTCTGGATAACGCATGGAAAATAATACAACATTCTATCATAGTAGGCACACAATATCCTGATGCTTTTTACAGCTACATACCACTGTGAAGTGGGTTTTTCTGCTATGCAAACGACGAAAAAACTAAGCTTATTTACCATGACATGTGATGCGTATTGCCTCTACTCTACCTGACCCACGCATAGAAAAACTTATTAGAGAAAAACTGTTTTACCCACCACACCAGAAATCTAATCAAGTTTATTTTCTGCTGAAAACACTCTATGTAGTGGAAAAACTTACACAGACATCTTTCTATTTGTATATTCACCTGGAAAATACATCACAAATACAAATATGTTTTTCTACTCTTTCTCCTGGTGTGAGATGGGATAGTAAGTCTGTTTTGGTGTACCAAAGGGGTATCAGTGGTAAAAAGGTTAAGAACCACTGCACTACTGTCACCCATTAAACAATTCAGAAAGCAGACATGTTAGATGATCCCTGAGCACACGACCTTCGGGGAATAGCGGCATCTCTGGCATTTCTCCACACACACACATTCACTTGTACAGAGGGGTGGCTGGTGGAGTTCAGGGACATCCTTCATCAAGACATACATAAATCATGCATAGCACTATGCGTCCTCCCAGGCAATAACTCAGAAACATAACACTGCTCTTCATGCCCTCACAGAAGTGACTCATGCTCACGCTTTCTCTCACTGTCACGCTACTCCATACCAGTGAGGAGCCACCTGCGCAGTATGCTCCAACCCCACCACTGGGTGAGCAGGGCAGCAGGCGTCCAGTCATCAACAAGGGTAGTGCGATGCACTCTCTTTATGCTCTCTATCTCAAAATTATTTCTCTGATTTGTTTGTGATCTTGACAAGGAAAAAAAAAAGAATTAAATCATTGCAAGCGAATGAAAGTGAAAAAATAAAGTATGGGTAATACAAAGGGAAAAGGTGCAGATTAATATGTGCCAACTGGATGTCTCGTGTGCTATGCGATCTATCAGTGTAATCCCTCGGCCCTAGGAGCCCTTACCATGCACATGCCTTGAATCAAACCAGGCACTGAAAAACATGTTTTACGCACGTTATTCACATTATATATATAAAAAAAATAAAAAAAAAAGGAGAGCATGGATTCTGAGTGAATGTATCAGATGAAATATCGAGAGCTCTACCTAGCCTGCTAGCTACAGTCCGTGATCCTCAGTGTATATGTGTCAGGACACTAAAATATAACACACTACATAATAGCTAGTGACATATATGCCGTTAATATGTAATACAGAGGTTTGAAGAAAGTCGTGCCTAAGCTCGAGAGAGATGGAAGAAACAGCAGTGCTGAAAATCCACAAGTGTGGAAAGTTTCTGACACACACGTGCCCTCACACATGAGCCAACCAGTCATATTCAGGGGAAATTGGAGAGACAAGGCAGAGGGGGTTAGGACGTGATAGAGAAGAGGCATGATGGAAAAGGCAGGATGAAAGGGCACGGAGTTAGCTAGCATAAATCGCTCTTGCCCTAGTATATCTCTTGTCAACATAAATTCTTTTTGAGAAAAAACTGCAATCAAATCCTAGACTCATCTTTATCTTTCTCCTGCCATCCACGACAAGACCAACTTGAACATTCTCTTCTCTTAAAATCCCTACAATCTAACATTTTTGGAAACGCCTTGGCGACGGCTACGATGCTGTTTGGTGGCAGTAATCCTAGTAACCACGACTACAGTTCTACGGTTGAGTCAACATTAACAAGACAGAAAACAAAAACTACTACAACTACAATCAATTATCACCTCACGATTATATTAGCAATCAACATTCTACTTCTTGTCATACGACATCTTGCAACAATTTTATTCAGCTTCGAGCTTCAGTTCTATGATGCACGATAAATTTCAAGTATCTATGACTGCCACGAAACAAGCCACAACTACAAGCACCAATCATCAAACATACCTATGCAGCAGAAGACTTTACTGAACATCTACAGTGATAAACAACAGCGATAAATGAAACTGATTAACGTCTCTGTCACAAAATAAGAATCAACTCTACAATCAAAACAGTATATTACGATTCTACATGTAAACTACAAGCAGGTGAGACAGTAACCAAGATCAGCTACAAATTCGCACCATACAGCAAGAAACTACAGATAAACGCTGTACAAGAAACCACAAGCATCTCAAGAAGCCTATAATTCTACGATCAAGTAACCACAAGCGAGTAAACAGTAAGTAGAAACTAGTTACAAGTGAGCAAAAACAAGCTCTACAATTAACTACAAGTAACAAGTCTACGACACAACTCTATATTCTAGCACCTACAAGTAGCAGCAGTCTTCAGCAATCAACAAGTAAATCACAATAAGAAAGGGCCGAGTATGAACTAAGGGGAAAAAAGCAAAGCAGAGAGCGAGACCTGGCAAAGCAACAAGGCTGCTTACCATCGCTCCTAACCACCCCTAACCACTCCTAACCATCCCAACCACAACTCCATGACTTATGAGAAACTGCAACTCTATTAGCCTACAATTGAGTCATAAAAAGTAAGACGCAAGAAACTTAAGTAAGGGGAACGAGACCTGCAGTGAGATCTTTGACTTTCAAGGCTGATATAGCACAACTCATCTTACCGACACTTGCAACCACATCAACACTCGCCATTCTCCCCACCAATCTCCCAAACCACTCTCGATTACCACCATCACCACCACAACAGCCTTGTGCTGTGCCAGCGTTTGCTGAGAACACCATAACAAGTCAGTTAACCCATGCCTGACACTACCATGACCACCACATTCACCATTCCCACCTGTGTTTAAATGAGTTAGTTGAATATGTACTTCGTTTATATACAATTCACAGTGATAGCCACAGTGACAGACAAACATATAAAACGTGCTTTATAAGTACATCTTTCGTACATATACCTGCTGCAGTTATCTACATTGTCAGTCACAAAGTACTTGCACCTAAAATAACAATTATATACAGTATATATTCATCTATTCCTCACGATTGTTGCCATTTATACATTTGACTCTAGGCAATATTCCATCTACAAAGTGATCAGTAAGATATACCATCACATTAGCAAAGTGAGTGATTAAAAGAACTATAATAAGCAGTTCTTAATTATACTGTATCTATCTAGTGGGACTAGACAAACTAAGTTACAATGAAAATCCAGAAGAGAGAGAGAAAAAAAATGGCCAACACGAATGAAGTTTAGAATGAACCACCTCTTTCACACAATCGTGAGATACATACATTGTCCACCATATGTACAGACGAAAACCAAGTGAGTGAATATTGTTAATGGTGTACATATTGTCTATATATATTGTTTATATGAAACAGAAAATCTGTGGTGACGTATAATGTCATTTTCAATAAAACTGTACAACATAACTGAGCCTATACATATTGTGTAATATATTGTGTAATATAATTACTACAGCAAGTGTTGACACATACACTGTCCACCATAGGTACAGATGAAAACCATGTTTCTCCAATTCCGTGTTACCAGAATTATGTATTCTGCTTAATCATCAGACAAGTTGAGTGTAATATTAGGCATTAGCATAGGCATAACACCATACGTAATTAATGACCTATCAATATTACCATTGCATAAATATATATGCACATCCATTGTACATACATATTTGTGCTACTATATCACTACAATATGTTATATAATATTCTATGTTCAATTTTACTACCATGTATATACTTAATTGCATATATTAGTTTCAAGAATTCTCCCCCAGTATCCCTGCTTGTCGTATGAGGCGACTAAAAGGGTTGGTGGTGGGTTAGTGCCCCACCCCGTAAAAAGAACTAACTAAGCGAGCGAATAAAGCGCCTCGGACCAGGACGGACCATACGTTGACGAACAAGGAACGGACAAAGGACATCCTGAGGGTAGGGACGTGGAATGTAAGAGGAGTGAATGATGAAGTGAAAGGAGTTCAGGTGCTTGAGGATGCAAGAGTGGATGTATGTGGTTTGACTGAAACTAAATGGTGGGGTGAAAGGGTGAGAGAATGGGAATATGGTTTAGGAATATGTGCGTAAGTCAATGAGAATGATGATAAGCAAGAAGTGGAAGGAGAATATAAGAGAGTATGGAACAGTGGGTGCAAGGATTGTATGGGTGAGGATGAAAGTAGGTATACAAGCTTGGGCGATTGTATGTGTGTATGCGCCGACAGAGGACCGAGTGGCAAGAGCGAAAGATGAGTTTTGGGCAAGTGTAGAAGCATGTATGGACAAGTTTGAGAGGAGCGAGAGAGTGTTTTTGATTGGAGACATGAATGGTAAAGTTGGGAATGTACGAGTGGATGGAGTGGTTGGTTAGTGGGGTGTGCCAGCTGAAATGGATTGGAATGGTAGTGCCTTTGTGGACATCAGTGCTGGCACAAGATGATCCACAGGTATACATGGAGAGTTGATCCACAGGTATACATGGAGAGTCTTGAGGAGGATGGATGGTGATCTTGTAGAACGGAAGGCAATGATAGATTACGTGTGTGTGGTTGAGCGAATGAGAAGACAAGTGTTGGATGCAAGAGCGTGGAGAGGGTGGGGGAGTGGAATCTCTGACCATCACTTAGTGATGGCCAAGGTGAGGCTGCAAAGAAAGTGGGTGAAGAGACCAAGGGGAAGACAGGAGGAAATAGCTGCTGTGAGAAGAGTGGAGAAGTTACAAGATAGTGAGAAAATGGCAGAGTATAAGAGAATAGTGGAAGAAAGACCGGGAAGGTATGAGTTACAGCAGATGGAATGGGTGGAAGATGTATGTAAAATTTTCACGGAAGAGATGGGAACAGCGTGTGATGAGGTTTGTGGAGTGAGGAGGAGATGCAGGGGTATGCAAGGGACAGCATGGTGAAATGATGAGGTGAAACAAGCTGTGGAACAAAAGAAGAAGGCATATGGTGAATGGCTAGCGAGCAGAGGTAGGGGAGAAGAAGAGAGAGAGAAGAGAGAGGTATATGTGAAGTGAAGAGAGGTGAAGAGATTAGTGAAGGAGAGTAAGAAGAAAGTGGATGAGGAGTTTGGGAGGAATCTTAGTGTAAAATGGAGGGAGAGTAAAAAAATTTTCTGGAAGGAGGTAAAGAAAGTAAGACAGTGTGGAAGGGGAAATAGTAGGGGAGTGAAAGATTGGAATAATAGATTGCTGGTGGAGTAGAGAGAGAAATTATAGAGATGGAAGGAGCACTTTGAGGATTTGTTGAATGTAGAGAGTGAGAGCCGAGCGAGTATAATTGGTTGGGGAATGGCTGGGAGAAGAAGAGGTGAGAGGAGGGAGGAAGAGGTCAGTAGTGTAGAAGTAGTGGAAGCATTGAAGAAGATCAAGATGGGAAAGGCCCCAGGAATTGATGGAGTGTGTGGTGAAATGCTGAAGTATGGGGGTGAGATTGCTGTGAAATGGATATGAAAGTTGTGTAGATTGGCTTGGGAAGAGGAAAGGGTTCTAGGGGACTGAAAATCAGGTATAATTGTTCCTTTATGTAAAGGAAAAGGGGAGAGAGAAGAATGTGGTAACCATAGGGGTATTTGCCTTCTTAGTGTGACTGGAGAGATATATGGTAGAATACTTATTGATTGGGTTAGGCATATAACAGAGGAGTTAGTTGGAGCCGAACAAGGGGGATTTAGGAAGGGAAAAGGGTGTGTAGATCATATATTTGTTCTAAGATGTTTACTGGAGAAGTGTCTAGAGAAGGGGAAGAAAGTGTATGCTGCCTTCATGGACTTGGAGAAAGCTTATGACAGAATAGATAGGCAAGGTATGTGGAAGGCATAAAGAATATATGGAGTGGAGGGGAAATTGTTGAGTGCTTTGAAGAGCATGTACGAAGGAGCTAGGGCTACTGTGCGAGTGTATGGTGAGCTGAGTGTGTTCTTTGATCTGAAAGTGGGACTGAAACAGAGTTGTGTGATGTCTCCATGGTTGTTTAATATACACATGGATGGGGTTGTAAAGGAGGTGCAAGGTAGG
>JAGKTI010011754.1:0-25766 GCA_018397915.1 Birgus latro | reverse complement strand
TATTATTATTATTATTATTATTATTATTATTATTATTATTATCATCATTATTTTACTTCATCTTTCTTTCCCTCTATCAACAACCAGGAACGTATTCAAAGCTTTGTAATTTCGCAACACTTCCTTCTGAGGAATTTATTCTCTTCACTATACACCTCAATATCCACTGTTCCTGACGCAAAGTATTTCGATGGTAACACGATATAACTAACGCAAAGGAATACGAAGCAGTAACAGAATAAGTCGCTAAGGAACAGCTGCCACGAAGCTTTCCCCCTAGCGTATGGCACCCACTGACCCCCTCACCAGTGCCAAGTTTGCCGCCGCTGTCAGCCGTCACCTGTTACATTTAAACTTTCAAAACAGATTGCAACTCCCACTGCAGCTCCCTTTAGGTATCTGCGTAAGTGGTTCATTCTCTGATATCGGGGCATTGTTGCTGGAACTAAGATGCTAGACTGACTTATTAATCTCGAGACAGGTCAACACAGTAAATTGGTAATGTGTTGACCTGTCTCGGCTACATCCCTTTTCTTGGGGGAAGCAGCCTAGGTATATAGAGAATAATAATAATAGTAGTAGTAGTAGTAATAATAATAATAATAGCAGTAGCAGTAATAATAATAATGATAATGATAATAATAATAATAATAATAATAATAATAATAATAATAGTAATAATAATAATATAATGAGTATAGCACACTTATGCCCGTATTCTCGTCGGGTAAGGAGGCTCCCTAACACCTCTTCCTTGACGATTTATTCTCCAAACTACCCATTAACACCTGGTTTGTTTATGTCTTTTCAATATCGACACATTGCTTGAAATTTATTAAACTGAACTTATTATATGAACGTTTATTATTATTATTATTATTATTATTATTATTATTATTATTATTGCACTGTCTTTGTATTTCAGACTTGATAGGAAGAAAGCAGAACTGATGCAGACACGCGGAGAGCAGAGGGGAGGACCGACGACAACCAACAACGACGAGTCAAATACCAAGCAGACATACCACAGGAGAGCAGAGACTGAGCAGAAGACACTGGAAAAGAGCAGATGTACAGCACTAAACAGTAGATAACATGCAGAGCAGAGCAGAACGGCTGATGCTGAGTAGAAATTGAGTGGTATACATCACACAACAAGCAGAAGGGAAGAAAATACAGCAGCAGATAACAAGCAGAGCAGAACAGAGTAGCCGATGTTGCGCAGTGAACAGTAGACAGCAGGCAGAAGAGAACAGAAGACAGCAGACGTAAATAGGAGACTAAGCAGAGTCGACAGCAAGCAGGAAGGAAAATACAACAGACAGACAGCATAAACGAGCAGGAAACAGCACATGTAGACAGCAGATGTAGGGCCGAGAGTGAGACGACAACAGATGCCAAGCACAAGGGAAGAGAAGACAGCAGATAGCGAGCAAAAAGGAGCTAAAACAGCAGACAGGAAGCGGAGAGGAAAAACGATAACAAGCAGAATAAAAAGCAGATGTAAAGCCGAAACTGAGCGTAAGACACAATCTCGTAAACCTGCAACATGAGGGACCACAAACCCGACCTTCTGTCTTCCTTCCGACGCGGCTCCAGCAACTCCTACTCGGTCCAGCAGGCGAGTGAGGGTGGAGGTGGCAGCAAGAGATGGAGGAGGAGGAAGAGGAGGCAGGAGGACGAGGAAGAGGAGGAGGAGGAGACAGTGCGGCTGAAGCGAGCCTCGTGGTCCTCTTTTCCCCTCCTCAGGATCTCGTCGTTCTCCTCATCGTCTCCTGGACTCAGCGAGGAAAGGGGGGTGACCGTTCGGCGTAAGAGCCAGAGCAGCGAAGACCTGCAACCGCAGCAATTGCAGCTTAAGGAACGGTGCAAAGCCAAGCAAGAGAGCAACAAGAAGCAGAGGCACCCAATTCCTACGCCTAAAATTGGATGTGGGTTCTTTAGTGTTCTCTCCGGCTCAGCGCATCATTCCTCCTCCTCCTCTTCCTTCTCCCAGTCCTCCTCCACCTTCAGAAGCACGGAAATGAGCGGCCAAAGTTCCATAACGAGTGTCCTGGAAGGATGGGAGGAGGAGGAGGAGGAGAAGAGGGAGGGAAAATGGAAAATGGAGGAGTGGCGAAGGAAGGGTGTACCATCACATCGAGCACACCACATCTACAACATGAGTGACATCAACCAACCACGTCAAACCAGCAGCATGGGTGACTTCAGTAATGGCCCTCACGGCGAATTCAGCCAGGCCCATCAACTCTACTGCGGCTCAAGTGACTTCAATCAGGCTCACCAAATCTGTGAAACCAGCAACTTCAATCTGCGCATGAACTCAAGGACAATTAACGACTTACTGCACCCAGCCCCTATGCAGCATGGATACTCGGGCAACTCTGCGGAAGGGAGAGGAGCTGTTGGCAGGGAACGCAAGAAGGGGATATCCTACTGTGCCCAACATAATCCAGTCCGACTGATGACTTTGCTATCCAGGACGACTAGCGAATACATTCCACCTTCAAGAGACGTCCACTCTACGGAGGATGAGATGGAAGGCTCGACCTCTGCCCCGATGCTACTGGAGGAAGAAGGGCATTCAGTTACATCCCCGGAGGAGGAAGGGAATGCGATCACATCCCCGCAGATCATATACGCCCACCGGAAGACCCCCGATGCGAAACGACGCAGCCGAAAGGAGATCGTGCGCGAACTGGAGACGGTACGAAGAACAGGCTCCCTTCCCATGAATTTCCTGACGCGGAGAGAAGAGGAAGGAAGGAAGGAGGGAGACGGAAGGAAAGAAGAGGAGAAGGAGAACCAGGTGCCCAAGAAGAGAAGGGAAGAGAAACCAAAGAGGAATATTATGCTTATGCAGGGATACAGATTTTTTGGCAAACCGAAGGGAGTGGCAAGGAAGGAAACAGAGACAGAAAGAATGGAGGGAGAGAAACACATGGAGGGGAGGAGGGAGGGAGAGAAACAGGTGGAGGGAAGGACGGAAGGGGAGAGACAAGTGGAGGGGAGGAGGGAGGGAAAATGGGAAGAGGCGACATGGGAGGTGGAAGAGGAAGGAATCATGGAAGAGAAGAGAATAGCCAGCAGGAGGAGGAGGAGGCTTGGGGAGAAGGTGGAGGAAGAGTGGCGGTGGGAGGTGGAGGAGGGGGAGATGGAGGTAAAGGAGATAGAGGGAGGTAGAGAGATAGAGGAGGGAGGTGCGGGAGGGAGGAGAGAGATAAGCAGAACGGATGACAGTCTTCCTCCTGCTGATAGTACTAAGCTGAATCCTCCCCCACACCTCACGTATCCACAACACACCCACACCACCACCACTCCAAGCCACACGCCCTCACAGCCCTCTTTCACCCTCAACTCCTTCATTTTAAACCACGTTCGGGGCTCGACGGTGAAAAATGGGGAGGTTA
Source organism: Birgus latro (assembly GCA_018397915.1). Lineage (NCBI taxonomy): Eukaryota > Metazoa > Arthropoda > Malacostraca > Decapoda > Coenobitidae > Birgus > Birgus latro. The sequence continues at coordinate 22,356 of JAGKTI010011754.1, read as the reverse complement.
CAGTGGACAGTGACGAAAATGTGAAAATCAGCAGCTACTGTGCAGTGAAAACACCTACAATCTCGGCGACGGACAATGAAAACTTGGAGATAAATGTTGAAAATTCGGTGAAATTAGGTGAAAATCCAATGAAAAACGACTTGGCAACGCACACGAATAAAGATGAAGTGAAAACTATCGTAAGATTGCTGAAAAACGACGAAAGTGCTGTGAAACCCGGCAAAATTTCAGCGAAAAGGGACGAAAATCCAGTGAAAACTGGCGAAAATGTAGTGAACGACCAGCGTTTACCAGCAAAAAGTCTCCACTCTGCCATAAATGTTGACGTGAGCACAGAGTGGGTAGTGACAGGAGAGATTTTGGCGCGAAATCCGAATTCTGGTGTGTCTAGCGAACTGCTAGCTAACGAATATGCTTTGAATAACAAACGGACACACGAACTTGATCTAAATACTGAACGGCTAAGCGAACTTACTTTGAATAACGATCGGACAGGCGAAACTGGTGTGAATAACGACTGGTTATGCAACACAGTCTTGATTAACGAAACTACTTTGAATATTGGACGGCAAAACGATAGTGCTGGCTTGAATACTGAACAGAATAATGAATCCGTTTCCAGTACTGAACGGCAAAACGAATATGATTTGAATAACGAACGAGAGAACGAATTTGCCGTGAGTAACCACGTTGCAGTGAATAGCAGTGACTCCAGCCCACTAGATTCTTCACTGACTTCCTCTGACTTCAGCAATTTCGCATTGACTTACAACCAAGCCTTCGACATCATTGAGGAGGAAGAAGAAGACGAGGAGGAAGGGGAAATGATGTCATCACCTGTCGACAGCACTTGTTTTGAACGCGATATGGAACACCGACTGGAAGACCTAGCAGGGAAGGAAGAAGAGGAAGAGGAGGAGGAGGAGGGAGGCTTGGGAGGAGAGAGGAAAGCCACGAGAGATGACAAGGAGGAAGAGAGAGGGAAAAGCAGAGGAGCTTCCCCTGACAACCATCACCCGAAAAAGAAAACGGAGCTCAAATTGAACCTTGTCACCCCACAAAACCGCGCCATTCAACATGTAAGAATACCAGTGCAGCCTTAACACCTCTTCCTTAGCGATTTATCTTGTACAAATCGCATTTCAGTATCCCATCTGTGTTATTAATACAAAGTATGCCAATATTGAGGCGATATAAATGACAAGAAAGTATTAAGCTGTAGTATGCAAAATAAATCGCTAAAGAGGAGGTACAACGAAGCCTTTTATGCCACACAGTATCAATCTCCTAACTACTCATTACGTAGGTTCTTAATCCCCTTCACAACGATTCAATCCCCTATCTAGTCACTATATAGGTTCTAATCCCGTTCCCAACTATTTAATCCCCTTCCCAGCGAGTTAATCCTTTCCTAATACCCCAATCCTCCTCTGCCTCAGGTACAGAGGACGCGGCTGTTACGTCACATCTCGGAGGAGGGTGACGGCAAGGCAGGCAGTGGGGGGGAGGGGGACGGGGAGGTGGAGCTGAGATCAACACCCAGTACACCCAGGTATTGTACACACATCTCATATATTTAACTCAGTATTTCATCTCCTCTAACCACACATAATAATAATGATGATGATAGTAATAATAATAATAATAATAATCTACAAATGTCACCTCACTTTAAACAAATCTCATACTGTATAACCAAATCCGACTCTGTTATGCTCAAACTTTCTGCAATACCTGTGTCTTTCAATAAAAATAAATAAAATAATGAGACACGAAGCCTATATCAAGATTATTTCACTTCGAGATGCCTGGACATTGCATTCAAGATTGTTATAGACGCTGGGGGAGAGAGAGAGAGAGAGAGAGAGAGAGAGAGCTGTTCAACTGCATGCATGAAGGCCTGGGGGTACTGGTTAGCTTTTGCATTAGAGCTGGAAAAAAGGGGGGAGGAGGAGGTGAGTGTGTTGGTAGACGGGTGCTGCGTGCCTGTATTATTGATTGGGGGGGGGGGTGGATACAGCCGGAGAATAAATAATATTGGTATATGGGCATAATTAATTGAAGTGCTGATTAGCATTAGAAGAATCTTGAGATGGTTTGGACATGTGCAGAGATTGGGGAATGAGAGACTAACTAGGAGTGTTTGGGAGTGAAGTGGAGGGGGAGACTGAGAATGAGACTGAGGGATGGGGTGGAGAGGTATATGAGAGGGATGTGTGAGCTGGAGTGGGGGCAACCAGATGGCAGAGAGGAGGGTGATATGGAGGCGATTAATTTGTGGCCACTACGGGATTAAGGCGTCTGATTGTACAACTAGATATTTAAATAGATAAACTTATATAGTAAGATAACGATAGAGACAAATAGGCAGACACAGACAGGTAGATAAGTAGACTGATTCATGGCACTATACCGTCATGACTGTTGGACAGGTAGATAAGTAGACTGATTCACGGCACTATACCATCATGACGCTTTAAATTGTGTAAATATAGGTCAACTAACAGCATTTTATTCTCTCATGTATTTTTATATTATCCCCCCCCCCAACAGGAGTCCAGCCATAGACCTAGATGAGCTATTCCGACAGCAAGAGAGAGAACTGGAGGAAGGCAGCGATGACATGTCCCGAGTCAGAGATCTGGCAACGGTTGGTATTTTAAAAGATTCATTTAAATAAAACACCCTAACATTAGATTTACTTATTTACACTGTAATATTATCAACGGTGGTGACCATCATCCACTCACTTGATGTAGTGCTGCCTGCTTCTTCCTTCACCTTTATCATTCTTTTTTTGTCTGTCCTCCTTACTTCCTATTTCTCACCATCATCCACTCATTTGATGTAGTGCTGCCTCCTTCTTCCTTTACCTTTCTCATTCTTTTCCTGTGTCTGTCTTCCTCTCTTCCTATTTCTCCCATCTTTCCTACCACTTTTTATTACTCATCTTTCCTTTGCAGGTGGCTTTACAGTGAATTACAAGCCTAATGGTTTCCAGTAAGCCAGAAAACCATGTACAACGCTGCATGGTAATCATATAACCAGCCCATACGTGTTCCCTACATGTCAACAAGTGGGTTGGCAGAGGGTTAGTGCCCCTCCCAGTAAAACAACCAACTCAAAGACAAACAGCCACCCCTTACGGTAATATGGCGTTTGGCTATAGACAGATTACATTTGCTCTTTTATATGGTTTTAGTATCAACACACTGGGGTAGCGCAAGAACAACAATGTGGTGTGCATTAGTATGAATCTGTCACCTTAGCCTGACCTAGAGTTTCGTCCTTTTTCAACTTCACGTAGCTCAGTGGAAAAAAAAAAAAAACATCCTTTCCATAGCACTTTTTCGTGACTAGCATCATGGTCTCGTGTTAATCTCTGTTTACAACCCACCATTCAAGATGGAAGTACGGCAATTTCTGGAGGGCAGAATAAAAGTGGCATAACAAGAGGATGCTGAGCTGAGAGAGAGAGAAAAAAAATTACATGTCTAACTTGATCCGGTTGAATCTCAGATAAGGGGAGTTATGTAAACACACACACACACACACCATACTATAGATATACAGAAGACTTGGCCATATGTGAGTTAATCCTGCCTTAACACACACACACACACACACATAATAACCTATCCTGTTCCTATTTGTCATCATCATCGACCACCATCATCACACATCACCACCACCACCACCACCACCCTACCCCCATCTCCCTCCATCAACAGAGGCTGCATCTTCGAACACGACGGCCTTCCTACTTGGACTGGACGGCGCAGATCAGAGAGCGAGGGAAGAAGATTGGTGAAGCTTTGGCCGTGCACGCCCCTGTGGTGGTGGAGACGGATGACCAGCAGGGGAAGGACTACCAGCGAGAGCCCCGGACAGAGAAAGTCGAGGATGGCCACAACAGGGAACCACACACGGAAGAAGACGAAGAACACGAACAACGAAAACGCAACCTGCAGACTGCCGTAGAGTGGGTGAAGAAGGAACTGGTAAGTGGCGGTTGCTTAGCTACAGAGACAACACTGGCCACACTCATGTATGCCTGGCCACAACAGTGACAACACCAAAGTTCCAGACCCCTTAAAGGGTTCTCCTTGGGTCTTCCCTTAATTAGGTCTGGCCACTCTTCCCATGGCCACGTCCCTGTTGTCCCCATTATGAGTAACTCCTTTGTTTTATCTATTGTGCCATAATATCTGGTTAGGACATGTGCTGGGACATGACTTATATAAACCCACTGGAAGATATCTTCAACATAGGAATAGCTGGCCGTGTTTTTCAATTACCAGAGTGCTCCAGTAGGGAAGAAGGGGGTTGTCAGCTGCACACTTGCCTCACTTAACAACAGGTCCCAAGTTTTATTTCAAGGCCAACCATGGGGCCTTTTAGGCATGGCTTCCTTTGCCCCAGTCACTTCGTATCTTTAGCTGAAATAGGGACCTGGGTGTACAGCAGTGGTTGTGTGTCAAAGTCTGGGGGATGTTTGGGTGCTTTCCTCGTCAGTTACACTTGCACTCTAGCATATAACATCACAGGCAACTCCCAATGTACAGTGTTTGTGCCCAGTCTGGTACAATGGTAATATCCCTTCACACACACGAATTGTTCAAGCTAAAGACCTAACTGATTTTCTGCTTCTCCCTTGGTGGACAGATAGCCATGCGTGCACAGGACCAGCAGTTGGCACGTCAGCTGATGAGGTTACGCATGGAGGTGCAGCGGGTGAGGCTGGTGAGGTCGTGTCATAATCACCAGGCGTTGGTGCAGGAGGTGGTCAATGAGGCGGAGGAGGCAAAGTTAGCACCTGACCTCTGTGACATGCCGGCTGACAGCAGGTGGGTTTATTGCTCACGTCATGCCACTCAGGGATGAGCGAGGCTGGTCACTCTCATCTTAAATGCCAGGACCAACTTGCCTAGCACCGGGCTCCTACGCTCCTCATAGGCAACACAGGTTTAGATGATGGATTGATTATTATTATTATTTATTTGTTATTTTTTAATGTCAGTAACGTTTGTGATGTCACCCCCAGGGAAACATTCTCGCCTGTGCTGCGTGACATTGGTGTGACCCGAATGAACATCACCAGTCGACGCTTCTCACTCAGGTGATGTCACGCCCAACCACACATCACCAAGCCTTCCAGGTCACACTCAACCACGTCCTTCATGATTTTACAATGCTCCTGATTATTAGGCTGGATTTTATTTGGATTTAAATTGATTTTTTACCCATGAGTATTCTGTTCCTTATTTGACATTTCAATTTACACTATACAGGTTGAATTTATATCCACGTTTTTATCACCTACAGAATTATTTTATCCGTAATGAGACTTATTTCATCTATATAGACATCAATTCAAATTTCAAACTTATCAATTTTACTTAGGCCAACACCAGATGATTTTACTCACCAAAGGGAAAGTTGCCGAGACCCAGAGGTTTTATCCATATCCAGATTTAGTTTGTTTATACAGAGGTTTACTTCATCTATATTCCACACTGTGATTGCATTAGTCTCTATGTATGTATCAAGAGATGTTATTTATGTATCTCCACAAAATCTCATGAATACCTTATCCAGATTTAATTTGTACAGAGGTTTATTTCATCCAAATTCCACATTGTAATTGCATTATTCTCTACATATGTATCAAGAGATGTTATTTACTCGCATGTATGTTCAAAAAAATCTCACGAATGCCAGACTGACTAAAATTGGAACATGCATTGTGTGTGGGTCCGGGAGGCAGTGATGCAGTTTTGGCGCAGATCAGTTAAAGGTGAAGAGTAAATTTCAGACTGTGGTGGTGGTATCTCATGAATGCCTAACTTCACCACACCTAAAATCCCCCTTTGGTTTATTAGTATCCTCTGCTGTGCCCTCCCTAGCCCTTGCCATACCTTCAGACCACAACACAGTGCCATAGGATCGTTCCTGTCTGGCATCTGGATTCATTCTCACATATAAATACCTAATCTGATCTGAATTTAAAAAGACACACTCTACACTATGTACGCGGATGGGAAGAAATTATTTAGTTCGTGCTGATCCATCAAAGGTCAGGGTCACTCCAGACAGCAGTTTTACACTGTCTACACCCTCTTCTGTGTGTAGCAAAGGTCTGATTCTACCATTAGTCAGTGGGTAAGTGTATATCAGTCATTATAATTAGAAGCAATTTTATACAGTGATTTTTATATATTTCCATGTAATGTACTCAGTGATGTATTAGTGAAGTGTTATAGGAAATGATGAGAGTATGGACTTATCAACTGTAACCATTGTACATTCAGTAAAACAATTATCTTTATACAGGAGTCTGATGCAGTAACCTGAATGACTCTCTCTGTCTTTCTCTCTCTCTCTCTGCTGTAGGGTAATAAGTCCTCTCTCTCTCTCTCCCTCTCTCTCTGTCTCTGTCTCTCTCTCTCTCTCTCTCTCTCTCTCTCTCTCTCTCTCTCTCTCTCACGTTTATTATGCTTATTATTACAAATTTGGTTAGGTATTTCATTCTATCAATTTGTGTCTGGCTCCCTGGACCCTCCCCCCCTCCCTCTAGGATGGGAAAGGATGATGATGATGATGATGATTGATGATGATAATTATTTCCTTGCATCTCACCTGTATCATTTTAACAGACATAATCAACACCAATATCATACAAGAGGCTATGAAGGTGTAATTTGCAGCCTAAGTAGCAACGGGATGGGTGTTAAGAGACCTTCCTAATGACTCTGAATCAAGCACACTGAGAAATTCTGAGTGTTTGGCTGCACAGAATTTTCAGCTTTACATTGGTGTGTTGTAAATGTATCTATTTATCTATTGCCAGACGCTTTAACTCTGTAAGGGGTGGCCACAAACAAATCGGCCCCATGTCGCCCTGTCCCCTGCCATTTTGCTGCCCTCCCCCCAGCTCACACCCCCATCTCTCATATGTTGTAAGTGTCAGTGGAAATGTGGACACAGGGAAGTGCTATGGAAAGGATGTGGAATCATTGCACTGTCTTTTTCTGTCACTGAGCCATTTAAAAAAAAAAAAAAATGGTAATATGAAAACAAAATAAATAGCAAAAGGGAAAATGTTAAGGTGTAATATACTAAATAAATCACTGAGGAAAAAGTGCTACAAACCTTCCCATCCTACCTACAGTACAATAATTGATGTCATATTTTACCTTACTAAGTGATGGGTAGGGTGATAGATGGAAGCAGCCACCATCCACTCACTTGATGTAGTGTTGCCCTCAGGTGACCCTACACTGTGACAAGCCAAATGGTTCCCTGTAACCCAAGATATATACTGTACAGAATGTGTGTGTGTGTGTGAGTGAATCTTAACAGGTCTAGAACAAAATACTCTTTCATAAAATACAAATATTTAATACATAAAGAAGTATACAAATTATCAGTATACACACACACACACACACACACACACACACAAAACAAATAATCTGCACACACAAATACACACAACAGATTATCAGTACACACAAATACACACACACACACACACACACACACACAAATTATGAATACAGACACTGAATTAATGTCAGCAAGATCTCTGAGGACAGGAAGATGGAATATGCAAAATAAATAACTGAGAAAAAGATGTTAAGAGTTATGCAAACCTAATAACAAGAATATGTGTTTCATTTCACTGTATAAGGCACTCCTCAGCAACTGTCCCCAAGTGATTTATTTTCACTGGAATACGACACTCCTCAGAAGTTCTTCTTAAGTGATTTATTTTCACTGGTATATGACACTCCTCAGCACCTGTTCCTATGTGATTTATTTTTCCATACTCTGCCATCATTTTCTGTTGATTATTATTATTTTTTTTATATTTTTAAACACTGGAAAATTTTGTATTCAGGGGCATAGCCAGAATTTCACCATGGGGGGGGATGAATTTTGGTTGTCATTATTTTTACGTTTTATAATTGTAATACAGTATATTTGGATTAATAAAAATGTGTTGTGTTTTAAACAGTAATGGAAGCAATAAATGAGACAGTCATTAATATCTACATGAATAGATACTGTACCACCATCATCCACTCACTTGATGTAGTGCTGCCTACTTCTTCCTTCACCTTCATCATTCTTTTTCTGTGTCTGTCCTCCTGTCTTCCTATTCCTCCCATCTTTCCTGTCACTTTTTATTACTCTTCTTTCCTTTACAGGTGGCTTTACATTGAGTGACAAGCCTAATGGTTTCCTGTAAGCCAGGAAACCATTTACAACACTGGGTGGTAACCATATAACCAACCCATACGTGTTCCCTACGTGTCAACAAGTGGGTTGGTGGAGGGTTAGTGCCCCTCCCCGTAAAACAACTAACTCAAAGACAAACCCCCCCCCCTTACCGGATTACGGCGTCTGGCTAGAGACAGACAGACTTAATATTAAAAGAACGACCAAATGACCGCCTCCCCATTCAGATTACCCCCCTCCTGGCTATGCCCATATTTGCACAAGTAGCATAAAAAAGGATGTAGAGGGACAATAAGGAGAATAAATCACTTAGGAAGAGGTGTTAGGAAATCTCTTGAGCCATGGAGTGTTGTGTAAACGGAGTAGAGCATCCCCAACACTACCTGAGTCCTGGGTGATGTACTGAGGCACTAATGACAACAAGTATTAAAGTTATATTACACCATACTGCACTATATTACACAAAACTACACTATACCTTGCTACACTACACTATATTACACTACACTACAACACTATACTGCAGTACACTATACCTTGCCACACTACAGTACACCACACTACACTTGGTTCTGAGGGAAGAATGAGTTTCTTTGTTACAAGTCAAATCAACCCTCCAAACTTACTTCACTACACTACACAACACTACACTACACAACTACACTACCCTGCACCATACCATGATCCAATATTGTGAGTGCTGTATGGTGCTTCTGGCAGCAAATTAACCTCACACCATCACCATCCTCACCATACACTATATCACAGTTGGCATCATCACTATCATCTTCATCATCAGCAGCAGCAATGTCATCTTCATCAGCATCACCACCACTTTCATCACCATCACCAGCCTATGAAGTCCCATCTGTAGAAAGAGAAATTTATTAGTGTGGTGTAGTGCCTAGCTGTGTGTGGTGTGGTGTGGTGTGGTGTGGTGTAGTGTGGTGTGGTGTGGTGTGGTGTGGTGTGGTGTAGTGTGGTGTGGTGTGGTGTGGTGTGGTGTGGTGTAGTGTGGTGTGGTGTGGTGTGGTGTGGTGTGGTGTGGTGTGGTGTGGTGTGGTGTGGTGTGGTGTGATGTGGTGTGGTGTGGTGTGGTGTGGTGTGGTGTGGTGTGAATATGTAGAATAGGATATACTGTATCTATTGTATAAGAGAAAAAAAGAAAGATTCAATTCTATCTATCTATCTATTGCAAGACGTCTTAATCCCGTAAGGGGTGGCCACAAACAAATCGCCTCCATGTTGCCCTGTCCCCTGCCATTTCAATGCCCAGCTCCCAGCTCACACCCCCTCTCATATACCTGTCCATCCCTCCATCTCATCCTTGGCCTCCCCCTCCTTCTCGCCCCCACCACCTCACTCACATACACTCTTCTCATCAGTCTCTCGCTCTCCATCCTCTCCATGTGGCCAACTCGCTGCTTCCTCTCTGGCATTCCCTCTAACTCATCCTCCTGAATCTGAGAAATATACCTAACAAGTGGTGCCACGCACAACAAACCTCGCCCAACACCCACGACCCTGAGTTTGACCTTTCGAGTCACTTAGGGTCAAAGGTCACGGTACCAATTTAAAGGCCCATATGAGATTCCACTGTTTTCAACTTATAATGCTATGGCACCAAGAGAAAGGCCATACGGGACTTCATGTATGTTGATGATGGCAAATATCTTTTTATTTTCAACCGTTTTCAAGTTCCTGAAAATCCACGATGTTGCGTTTGACCTTTCAGGGTCACTCAAGGTGAAGGTCCTGGTGCCAAATAAAAGCCCATATGGGAGTTGCTGAATGCTGGTAATGGTAAATATCTCTATCTTCAACCAGTTTCAAGTTACAGCCCTCTGAAAATCTGCGACCTTGATTTTGACCTTTCAGGGCCACTCAATTACCTCCAAAATTTAATCACTTCCTTTTGGGACCGGTGCCAACATATCCTGAGTGTTTCACGTAATTTCATTCGGCCGTTTTTCGTAATGTTGCTGACAAACAAACACTCAAACAAACTTGACCAAAAACTATACCTTGCTGGGCTCCATCCCTGGTGAGGTAATTATATATATACAATAGAGAGAGAGAGGAAAAAAAAAAAATGCTGGGGCACACAGCAGGCCATCGTACAGAGTTCACGCTGTTCATCTCGCCTCACCTAATCAGTCCCTCGGCCTTGAGTGACCTGGCGGCAAGTTTCCGCAGTTTTGCCTCCTGTTGTTTTGTGATGCAGACTTCAGGCACAAACAGACCGCCTTTGATCCGAACCTTCCTCCTGCCCAGACCCTCCACAACACGCTGCCACCCCTCCAACCCCAGACTGCTACGGGGAAAGTCCAAGCCGTAGTACCTAAGTGGAAAAATGGGTGGTTTGTATATGAGACAGGGAGGTGGGAGTTGGGGGAAGGGCAGTGTGATGGCAGGAAATACAGGTGGTCCATTCATTGTCCCCTCCTGCCTTGTGACCTGTGCTTAGGCTGTATTCTCTCATCGGGAAGCTCCCCAACATCTCTTCCTATGTGATTTATTTTTGGACAGGGCTGATTAGTATCTTCTGGTATGTTGTTTATGCAGAGTATGACGAAACTGCAAAGATTTATGTAACAAAGAAGAGGCCAGTAGGTGTAATAAGCAAAATAAATCACTTAGAAAAAGGTGTTAGGGAACTTTGATACTGCAGGGATTATTGTGACACAGAAAGGGGGAGGAAGGTGAAATAAGCAAAATAAATCTCTTAGGAAATGGTGTTAGAGAACTTCAACACTGCAGGGGCTATTGTGACACAGAAGAGAGGAGTAAGGTGTAAGAAGAAAAATAAATCTCTTAGGAAAAAGTGTTAGGAAGCTTTGATACTGCTAGGATTTATGTAACACAGAAGAGTAAGGTGTATCAGGCAAAATAAATCTCTTAGGAAAAGGTGTTAGGGAGCTTCATCAAGTGACAAGAATATCGGCCTTACTACTGTACCATATTCCTTTCACTCAAACTTGGGCTAAAATTGCCATCCCCCCATCTTGAATGCTGAGTTGTAGCACCTGATGAACACTATTGTAGGATGCTAGTCATGAAGAAGTGCTAAGGAGATGCAGAGCCATAGTACTGTCTTTCTCTTTCATTAAGTTGCATGAAATAAGGTGCAAAGGGATAAAACTCTGGGCCAAGTTAATGTGGAAGAAGTACTGTATAACAATCATCATCATCATTATTATTATTATTATTATTTATTATCATTATCAAGACCTCCTTTCCCATCCTAAGGAGATAGAGAGAGAGAGAGAGAGAATGATACTAACAAACACAGAACACAAAATCTGTATTAGATTAAGGTAAACATACAATACCAACACACAGGATGGCAAGACTAACCCTGCTGGTGGCTGCAGTAGTCTTGCCATGTCCACTGCCCGGCCCTCCCCGCCCTTCTCCACGTCTGACAGCACCAGCACCGCCCTGGCCACATCAGGCAGGCCGGTGACAGAGGCTGGACACACAGACGATGTTACGTGGACGTCTGGAGGCAGTAACTGTATTGACACTCATGGCATAACACATTCTCTGGATATATATACACCCACACAGCCAGAAACACTGTACATATACCTTACACAGCCAGCTATGTACACTCAACAGCTATGTATACTCGTGGCTGCAGACCTGTATACTTACGCAGCCAGGTTAAATTGCTCAGGGTGTGTAGTGCAGGCAGGAGTGTGGCGGCCTGGGTGTCTGAGGTGAGAGACAACCACAACTCCTTCAGTGTGGCCGGCAGTTTGGGGATCAGGCCGGCTGTGATGTGGCCACACACACCCTCCACCCGACACCTGTCAATGCAGCGTATTTCAGGGGCCACTTTTATATTATTTCAGTGGCCTTTTTTTTCATTTTTTTCAATTTATTTCAGTGGCCCTTTTTTCAATTTATTTCAGTGGCCCTTTTTTTTTCAAGGAAGAAGGGTTGATCAAAGGCCAGAAACTCTTCCCTCCATGAAAAATAAAAAACAAGATAACTGACAGCCATATTCATACACTTCCTTGGTCTTTGAATACATTGAGAGAAATACTTTGAGATGTGGAAAGGATTGGGAATGAGAGACTGCCTAGAAGAGTGTATGTGAATGAGGAGCAAGAGGAGACGTAGGATGAGATGGAGGGATGGAGAGGAAAGGTTGGAGAATGAGAGACTGACTAGAAGAGTGTATGTGTGTGAGGTGGAGATCAAGGTTGAGATAGAGGGATGAAGTGGAGAGATATATGACAGAAAGGGGTTTGAGAGACTGACTAGAAGAGTATGTATGGAGGCAGAGATCAAGGATGAGATGGAGGGATGGAGTGGAGAGAGATTTATGACAGAAAGGGTTTGAGAGACTGACTGGAAGAGTGTATGTGAGTGATGTGAGGGGGGGACAGAAGGAGGCAGAGACTGGGGAAGAGATGGGGGGATGGAGTGGAGATATACCGTACGAGAAATGGATGTGAGTTGGAGGGAGGGCAGACAAATAGCAGAGGGTGATGTGGAGGTGAATTCTTTGTGGCCACCCTTTACAAGATTAAGATGTCTGGTGACAGATAGATGATAGACAGACAGACAAAGATAGATAAATAGATAGATAGATACTGATAGATAGATATAGACAGACAGACAGACAGACAGACAGACAGACAGAAAGGTTCAACTGTAAACCTGGACCTGTGGTAGGAATGATCTGGATGGTAATGGTGGTGGTGGTGGTGGTGATAAATAGTGAGGGAGCACTAACCTAGTGTTTTGGTGCAGCAGAGGGTCAATAAGATCATCTGAGGTGTTTGTTGATGCTGCGTTGTGCTGGTAGTGGCTCAACAAGCGCACATACACAGTGAGCTCATTGGCCGAGATGACATGCAGCAGCTGGTGGAGGTGTGGCAGGGCGTGTGGGTCCCCAGCCAACAGCACCGTCACTCTCCTGCCACATACAAACGGAAGGATTTTCAGCATCTCGTCCACACTGTCGTCTTTAACAGTTATATCTGTCATATCAGCCGACTGACCCGCCACCTTCATGTAGGAGAAGGGTCTGAATTGGTCCACTAACACTCCAGCTGTGCTGAGGTCCTGCTCCAGCTGCAGTCCTGCCTCAGCACTCACACTCCAGTCAGGCAGCACCACTGACCTCAGTCTGTGCCAGAGAATGTGTAGTGAGTCACAGCAGTTAGTAACCATGTACTGCACTATGCTATGTGACACAGTCACAGCCACAGCAGTGCAGTGGCATAGCCACAGGAGTGGCCAGGGACACCCTGGCCACTCCTGAATTATGCCTGGCCACCCCAACTTTCCAGAGGACCACCTCACACCACCATAAAGAATATTTCTTGTGCCAGCCCCTATGTGGGTTTGGCCAGCCCTCCACCAACACATACTTCACATCCCTGACACACCACTGCACCTCTGCTAAAACACTGTGACCAGATCATGTAAAAATTCTAAAACAAATTTACTTTTAGTATGGAATGGAACAGTACCTGGAGTTAGTATGGTATGGTACAGTATGGTACAGTACCTGGTGTTAGCAGTCAGTACCTGGGCCACCTGGCAAGCCCATTGGACCTGACTGGTGGTAACCTGGGACAGGTCCAGGTGATTCTCACTGTTATCCTGTGGCAGCGGCAATAAACTGCATGGTGACACACCAGGCATCACACGTACTTCTGTTGTGGTGACAACACCATCATTATTTACACTACACTACACTACAATACCCTACACTACACTACACCACTACACTACAATACCCTACACTACACTACACCACTACACTACACTACAGTACCCTACATTAAACTAAACTACAATACAGACATGAAAATCAGAAGCACAGATAGAGCCTTAGCATCACAGTTAATGACGTACGTGTGGCACCCCCACCACTAATATCCTTGGTGGCATGACACTGGACACACCTTCAAGGACTACACACCATACAAGACATAGGAGGGAGACAAAAGGGCAAAGGTGCAGTGTTGAAGCAGTGTGTAACCTGTTCCAACTCCACAAATAAACACAGTGAGAATTTGTAGCCTGGCATTTACTTACACACCACTGAGCACAGAGCACATTACATACATGTACACCCTGACTTGTGCATCATGTAACACTGGTGGTGATATGTGTTGCGGGTGGTGCAGCCGTGGCATCCATTCATGTGCCAAACCTCCTCATATTTCCCTACACCTGGCCATCGGGAAGAACCCTGGCCCCACCCCGGTGAGGCCATGTCCATCCCTGCACAATGAATGTATTAAGATGTATCTGTAGGATGGCCCCATAAAAAGGCAGTTTTTTTTTTTTTTTTTTATGTGTCCGACTCTGGGCATAGGCTTTACAGCCTGCTATCAAGGCCCAGTCGTCCTCCTACATACCATACACCTCTACATGTCACCACTTCGGCGCTTAACACCCACCGTCCATATTGAATACATGCTAGGGCTGTCTCATACAGGACTGGTGTATTGGTATTAGCGGGGTCATTTTTACGACATGTCGGCGGGTCTTCTGGTAGATCAGTAAAGCCTGATTTAATGAAATTCAAATCCTTAAACTGTTCCCTGCACCAGCGAGGATTCGAACCTGGGTCCCACGGGACCGCAAGCCAACTCTCTACCGATCGAGCTACCGCCTTTGCTTACTTATGGTTGATGGGTCTGCTCACTGAACTGGCATCAAACAACAACATCCACAACAACAATACTGTGACCACTGAGAGTGAGGCTAACCTTTGATGGAGTGAGGGTGTTGCAAGATGGTGGAGGTAACAGCTGTAGCCTGCTGGTCATTACTCAACACAACATGAAGCTCATTAAGGTGTAGCCCAGCAGGTGTATCCCGGCCACTCAGGTGTCCCATCACTACATCTACAACACACCTGCGACAACACACAACACAACATCACTCTCCCTTCATCAAACAACATCACTCTCGCTTCATCTAACATCACTCTCCCTTCATCTAACATCACTCTCACTTCATCTATCACACATATTAACTTCACTTTCTGTACAACACACAAGACACAAAGACAAATCCTACCTACCTAAATGAATCTCGCTTCATCTAACACAGCATCACTCTTGTTCATCTAACACATCACTCTCACTTCATCTATACTCACCCCAGCTCCCACTACTTCATGTTTACAGAGAAAATAAGAATATAATATGATATGGTAAGTTCTCCCTGTTCCCCATCTCATAAATATACAGCTGAGCTTGTACATACCTACCATTTGTCTGGGAAAATACTGAGTGTTACATATCATTTGTACCGTATCATTTATGAAGGTTCCAATATGCCGTTATGCATCAACCTGACAACCTTGATCACCTAATGGTGGATCTCTATGCTGCTTGATCTCTGGCAGCCTCCCCATTCAATCCCTTGTCCCAAAGGTCACACACTACTACTTCATCCCACGTCTTTTTTCAGTCTGCCTCTCAAAACCCTACCCTTCACATTCACACATTTCACCTTCCGTACCCAACTGTGTATTTATAAAGCTACTTATAATAAATATCAGTGATGTTGATAAAGGCATACACTGCTACACACACCAAGCAAAACATTTTTCTTATAACATTTTATGTTGTTGTGGACTACAATAAATCAAAACAAATCAAACAGTCAGGCTTCACCTGCATTCCTAATACAACTCAAGTCTGGCTTTGACGAAATGAATGTAACTTTCATCAATCATAAACCACCTTATGAAATTCAAAATGAGTCTGTCATTATGTTGCAGACATTAAATAAATAAATAAATAAACAAAATAAAGTGTGTGCATGTGTGCATATACTAACACAGCGTGGGGGTGGATGAGACACTGGAGAAGAGTGTCTGTGGATGCTGTTGGCAGAGGGTGCATGAAGTGCTGCTTGACGGTCAGTTCAACGTGACAGTCCTTGACGGATATGACACGCAGTAGCTGGTGCAGGTGGGGCAGGTGGTCAGGGTCACCATTCAGCTGGACCTTGACTCTCCTGGGACTGGTAAATGGAAGGGTTGGCACCATCTGTTCTACGTCGCTGTCATCAATGGTTATGTCTGTCATCACCGACACATCACTGACTTTCTTGATGTAGGAGAAGGGTCTGAACTGGTCCACTAACACTCCAGCTGTGTTGAGGTCCTGCTCCAGCTGCAATCCTGCATTGGCACTCAGACTCCAGTCAGGCAGCACCACTGACCTCAGTCTGTGCCAGAGAATGTGTAGTGAGTCACAGCAGTGATCATGAACTGTATTAAGCTATGTGACACAGTGACAGCCACAGCAGTGATACAGTACTGTTATGTGACAGTGGTTACTGACAGCCACACCAGTGGTACGTATTATGCTATGACACAGTGATCAGACTAAGGCAAAGAATGACAGGTGAGAAGCACACAGTGCTGAAAAATCATGATGAGATCATGGCAAACTTATTACCATACCGGTACTTATGTTAAAGTGAAACCAATATAGTCTTAACTATGGCATGGCACAGTATGGTACACAGGGATGGATCCAGCACTTTGGAAAAGGGTGGCAGAATTCCCTGCAGGATTACCACAAATGCATCATTATCCATCAGAATTTATTACAAAATCCCACTTTCATTGAAATGATTGTAGAATATCAATATAAGATATTCACTACATATGCTTTGGTAAATTATGCTGTTGTTTTACTAAAAGCAACTGCTGATCAGTTGAAAATGGGGAGGGGGGTTAAGCCCCCACACCCACCCCTAAATCCGTGCCTGGTACAGTACCTGGTGTTAGCAGCCAGTACCTGGGCCACCTGGCAAGCCCACTGGACCTGACTGGTGGTAACCTGGGACAGGTCCAGGTGATTCTCACTATTATCTTGTGGCAGCGGCACCAGACTGCATGGTGACACACCAGGCACCACACGGACTTCTGTTGTGGTGACGACATCATTATTTACTGCACAATAACACCATAAATGCCTTTGATATGGTAACACAACACAGTACTTGATGCACAATAACTTTACCAAAGTAACCACTGCTGGAACAATCATATTATACAGAGAATAACTTATATTACATCATGGACTAAATGCCATACATTATACGGTATTTTATTGTAAATATAAACTAAAACTCCACACACAGCAGCTTCTATAGCCAAAGGAATTTTGAAGATAAAATAGTGCATGTATGTCTATGTGTGTGTTGGGGGATGGGTGGGGGGCAAACTAACCTCTGATGGTGTGAGGGTGTTGCAGTATGGTGGAGGTAACAGCTGTAGCCTGCTGGTCATTGCTTAACACAACATGCAGCTCACGCAGGTGTAGCCCATCAGGTGTATCCCTGCCACTCAGGTGTCCCATCACTACATCTACAACACACCTGCAACATAAGCTCACCTAATTTCTTGTACCACATATTGTAGCTTGAATACAGTACTGGTCAGCTTAGCAGGCTTTTCTAACAAATGTGGTCTGACAACTCAGTCTCTTTACTGCTACTGCTGTCTGTTTAATACTGACATTAACTGCACATATAACATCTACCTATCTCCTGCCAGACACAATAATCCAGTAAGGGGTGGTCATTTGTCTTTGAGTTAGTTGTTTTATGAGAAGGGGCACTAACCCTCTGCCAACCCACATGCTGACACATAGGGAACACATATGGGTTGGTTATTTGGTTACCACCCAGCACTGTAAATGGTTTCCTGGCTTACAGGAAACCATTAGGCTTGTCACTCAATGTAAAGCCACCTGTAAAGGAAAGAAGAGTAATAAAAAGTGACAGGAAAGATGGGAGGAGCAGGAAGACAGGAGGACAGACACAGAAAAAGAATGATAAAGGTGAAGGAAGACATAAGCACCACTACATCAAGGAGTGGATGATGGTTGCCACCACATTTAACTATCAATTATACATCAGTCATTTTTACAAACTTCAAAATGGCAAAAACTGAGGCAAAATATGATGAAAGGCAAGTTCCAAACAGCAATGGAGTCTTAACCAGAAATGCTTATTAAAATCACGCCCTCCTCCCATCCTCAGCTGGCAAAAAGGCAAAAGAAATTATAGTATTCACTGTATAAGCTCCTCCCACTCTTAGCTGGTAAAAACGTCTGGCTGAGACTGATGGAGGGAACTAACCGAGCGTCTGGATGGATCAGCCGTTGCAGAAGGTGATCCGTCGTTGTGTCTGGCTTGGGGTATTGGTAATGCTGCCACGCCCTCAGATGCACACGGCACTCCTTCTCCGACACCACCTCCAGCAGCTGGTGGAGGTGTGGCAGGTCACTTGGGTCGCCGGTGAGGTCAAAGTTCACTATCCGAGGAGCCAGCTGGGGCATCAGCGAGGCAAATCCGGCCACCCGAGCACTCGTTATCTCCAAGACGTCCTCGTTGCTGAAGAAGGACTCGGCAATGCAGCGCCCGGTCTGGTCGTCACACTTGGTCTCAGCCAGGACCTCAAGCCACTGGTCCTGAGTTTCAACGCCGGTCTCGTGAAACAGCTGGACTAACTCCTGAGTCACGTTCTTCTTGACGCCATCCTTTCGCAGACTGAGCAGCCCCGCCAGGTGCTTCAGTATGTTGTTGTACTTGATCACATCCACGGAACTCTTGCTCAACACGTTCAGGACGTGTCTGATGACGCCGCTGCCGCGAGAGTGTTCGTCAAACTCCTGCAGTAAGGCCGAGGTTTTCTCCGAGGGCGAGACCGTCGTCCTGAGAGAGACGTAGAAGTGCCTGTCTGTAATTGCCTGCAGCAGCCCCTGAGCAGCAAAGTAATCGTGACTACCCTTGTGAGGAAAGCAAAGCTGCTGCTCCTGACCCAGGCTCCTCCTGATCACCGTCGACGTCAAGAAACACGAGACAACATCCTTGAACTGAATCTTGTCACTGCAATCAAACATCAATTTCAATCTTTTCTTGGAAGCAAAGGACAGAAGCACTTCATCAAGACTGACAGATATGAGGGCCTCCATGGAAAGATTTTTGATAAATTTCCTCACCTTCTCTTCAGTTTCCTCCAGGTCAAGGTGACCAGCAGAGTCGCTTCCCAGGAGGCGTTGCAGCAGCTTGTCCAGCAGCATGTCGTACAGCATCACGTACAGCTCCGTCACGGTGGTCACCTGGTTCACCTGGTCTGGTCGGTAGGCCCACAGGTACACCAATATAACCAGATTCAATGGAAACCTGTAGAACTCCTGGAAGTGATTGGATTTCTCCACATAGTTCCGCAGTTCCTCGGAGCTCTCCTTGCTCTTCCCCTGCTTGATCAACTGCCTGTGGTACGTCTCGGCAAAAATGCCCTGTTCGTTTTCTGGGATGCCCTGGATGTCGAGTGTTATTTTGTTATACTCGGAGGGCACGGTCTTCAGGAACCGTCGGGTGTGTTCCTTCCTGGATGTGCAGAGGAGTGTGTGGTGTCTGTCCTTGCTCAGGTGTAATATTTCCTGCACCAGCCTGCGGGAACTGGCACTGAATTCGTCCACACCGTCCAGAATGAACAAGAGTCTGAGGTTTAGGATGAAGGTGATGTCATCGTCAGTGAGGCCGGCACAGGTGTTGGGGAGAAGGTTCCTGATCAGCTTTGTAAGAGAGTCAGCATGGCAGCTCTTACACTCCAGGGGGATCACCAAGTCATATGTGTTCAGGCTCTGGATGGAGCTGCTAGACTTGGCCCACTCCAGCATGCACCATTTAGTCAGTGTGGTCTTCCCTGCACCTGCCACTCCCCTCACCATTATCAGAGGCACTTCATTACCTGAGCTGGGCACCTGGAGCATATCCTTGAGATTAACCCTCCTTGTGTTGTTAAGATGGTCCACCACAGTCATACTCAGCTCAGTGAACACAGACTGCAGGTTGATGTGTGTGTCAAAGCCTTCCCGGAATGAGATGGGGTTAATGCTATCAAACATCTTAACCTTAGCCCTGAATTCACCAGCGCCATTCTCCCTGAAGGTCTTTTCCATACACGCCTGTCGCAGTAAAGCCTTGCACTGCAGGATCTCGGCATCGGTCAGTGGCTGGTCCCTCACCTGATTCACGACGAGATTCAGGTCATCCAAGCGCTTCTGTTTAGTGGTTTGGTCCACAACGAACCTCAGGCTGGCTGTCTCAATGATACTCACAAACAACGCCCTCAGTTCCTCAATCTTGTCGCTCACTTCCTTCTTGGTTCTCTTGACCAGCTTGTGAAACAGGTGGTTCCTCTCGTCCTTCAGGGACTTTAAGTGATTCTCAAGCTCCCCTGGCTTATTCCAAACGTCACTGTCTCTCGGCGCCAGGTTCTGACAGGCTGACTTGACAACAACGAAGAGCAAGGTAACGTCAAACTCGTCACAGGCTGGGTTGGAGCGGATCTGCTCGTTCATGGTCTTGTTGAAGATTTTGTTGTAGAGGGACCGCGCCATCCCCACGTCCTGCAGTAAATAGTCCTCCAGGTTCTTGGCCGGGTCCTTGCTGGGGCACCCGAGACAAAACACCCAGTACATGAGGTCACGGCCGATGTACGCCACCATCTTGATCAGCGGCAGCAGATGGAAGTCCTCCTCACCGATTGGGGTTGCCATGGCTGTGGAGGTGGTTGTGGTTGGGTTTGTCATGGCTGTGTGAGTGGTAGTTGGAGTGGTCAGGGTGGTGGTGGTGGTGGTAGGTGCAGTTGTCATGGTTGTGTGACTGGTGGTTGGAGTGGCTAGGGTGGTGGTAGTGGAGGTGGTGGCCAAGGTAACTGTGTTAGGTGAAGTGGTCGTCATTGCCGGAATAGTCTGACTGGTGAGGGTCACGTCCGCCCGTCATCTGTGACCCTCATCGCATGGCTCACCTCACCTGGAAAAGGAAATGAATTAGTGCATGATGGTTTGAGACGATTTAGGCAAAACGTGAGAAGTGTTAATGATGAGATACTGACACGGGTCATTACAGCATTATTTTACTTAGAACCGCCTGATTTGGTGGATATGCAGTATGTCCTTGGCTGTGAGGCCTGGGGGTGATAGGCTGATGATGGACGAGTTGAGAGGAAGGATGGGACTGGAATGAAATGGTGTTGTGATGAGGAGGGATAGACTAAGATGGTTTGGGCACGTGGAGAGGATGAGGGATGTCAATTGGGTGCAGAGAGTGAGAAGTGTGAAGGCTGGGAGTAGAGTTGAGAGAGGCAGACTGAAAAAGACCTAGGACGAAGCCGTACAGTGTGACCTCAGGGATAAGGGACTGAACAGGGAGGCTGCTAGAGGGTAAGGGGCATGGAGAGCCACCATTAGGTGACCAAGGCCATTGCATGCAGGCATATTGGAGCCTTAATAAATGAAATGAAACAACATGAAACATTAACATCAGGCTTGTGTGTGTGTGTGTGTGTGTTTATGTAGCTGTGTCTTTTTATAAACTTTTATTTCAACTTATTTCTATATTATTTCATTAATAAAGGCTCCAAAATGCTGCTTGATCTCTGCCAGCCTCCCTATCCAGTCCCTTATCTATGTTGCATCATTTAAAAAGACTCCAACATGCTGTTTAATCTCCGGCAGCCTCTCTATTCATTCCCTTATCTACGTTGTATCATTTATAAAGGCCCCACCATGCTACTTGATCTCTGGCAGCCTCCCTACTCAGTCCCTTATCCCTAAGTCACACTCTAAGGCCTCATCCTGGATCTTTTTCAGTCTGCCTCTCACAATCCTACCCCCAGTATTCACACTTCATACCCTCCGCACCCAGCTGTCATCCTTCATCCCCTCCACATGTCCAAACCATCTATCCCTTCCCATCACAACACCAATACATTCAAGTCCCATCCTTCTATGATATAAGGGAGGGAGAGAGAGGGAGAGAGAGTCTTCTTCCATCAGCCGTCTCACTGTTCTCTCCATGGTGTTGATAATTCCATATTAAAGTAATTCTCTCTCTCTCTCTCTCTCTTTCTGTATGCTATTCTGTGTTTGTGTAAAGTTACATATGATGTGACTAGAGAGACGAATATTTCCTGGACTCTCTCTCTCTCTCCAACCAAATCCTGTTAAGAGACGTTTTTGTCATTACCAACACCACCACTATCACTACTACTACTGCTACTACCACTACTACTACTACAGCTTTTTCTACTACTTCTAC
>JAGKTI010011753.1:0-25771 GCA_018397915.1 Birgus latro | reverse complement strand
CCAAAGAAGAGTGGCCATTCCCAACCCTCTAACTATCGTCCAATTGCTTTAACATCCTGTGTCTCAAAAGTAATCGAGTCTATTCTTAACAGAAAAATTTTAAAGCATCTTTCCTATCATAACCTTCTTTCTGATCGTCAGTATGGGTTCCGTCAGGGACGCTCCACTGGCGATCTTCTCACCTTCCTTTCTGACTCCTGGTCATCCTCCTTTCGGGACTTTGGCGAAAACTTTGCCATTGCACTTGACATCTCAAAGGCTTTCGGTCGAGTCTGGCATAAATCTTTAATTTCCAAACTGCCGTTTTACGGTTTCTATCCTATCTTTGCCTTCATCTCTAGATTCCTTTCTGGTCGTTCTATAACCGCTGTTATAGACGGCCATCGATCTTCTAGATCTATCAACACTGGTGTTCCTCAGGGCTCTGTCCTATCACCAACTCTCTTCCTTTTATTCATCAATGACCTTCTCAGCTATATCTCTAACCCTATCCACTCATACGCTGATGATTCCACTCTTCACCTTTCCATTCGGTTTCTGCAACGTCCATCTCAGCAGTTACTTCAACAAACAAGGGATGAGGCTATGGCACACTTAATGCCTGACTTGCCTCTTATCTCTGACCGTGGTAAAAATAATCTCGTTGTTTTTAATGCATCAAAGACTCAGTTTTTACACATATCAACCCGACGTAGTCTCCCACAGGAGTACCCACTAACATTTAATAATGTCCAGCTCGTTCCTGCATCATCCTTGAATATGCTTGGGGTTTCATTCACTCGTGATTTATCTGGGAAAGAACATATTACACCTCCTGTGAAATCTGCTTCAAAGAGATTAGGTGTCCTAAGCCGACTCTGAACCTTCTTTACCCCTGTACAGTTGTTGACTTTATACACAGGTTTTATTCGCCCTTGTTTAGAGTACAACTCTTATGTGTGGGATACGTGGCTCCCCACATACAGCTCTTCTCAGTAGGGTGGAGTAAAAGACTTATCATCTCATTAACTCTCCTCTTACTGGCTCCCTTCAACCTCTGTCTTTTCGCCGCACTGTTGCATCTTTATCTCTTTTCTATCACTACATCAATGGCCACTGTTCCTCCGAACTGTCTGCTTGCATCGCTCCACCTCTATGACGGGCAGGTGACACCCGTCTAGCAACAACCTCTCATCCCTTTTCTGTCCAACTCTCTAATACAAGAGTTAACCAGTACTCCCAGTCCTTCATATATGCAACTGGTCAGCTCTGAAACTGTCTTCCTCTGTCTGTATTTCCTACTTCCTATGATCTCCAGTCTTTCAAACGCAGTGTCCAGGCATCTCGAAATGATCGAATCTTGAATTTGGCTCTCTTTTGTATTGTTTTTTTTTTTCTTGGAAGGAACAGTTTGTGGGCCCATGGCCTTTGGTTCCTTCTTCCTTGCATTAAAAAAAAAAAAAAAACTAGGTAGCATATGTTAGTTTCCTTCAGTGTATCAGAATTACATCATATGGGAATGTGACCTAGGCAGCTATGTTAGATTTCAGGAGTGACTCAGAGGAGCTGTGTTAAATTTTATGTGTGAGTCAAAGGAGCTATGTTAGTTTTTATGGGTGAGTCAAAAGAGCTATGTTAGATTTTATGTGTAAGTCAGAGGAGCTATGTTAGTTTTTATGGGTGAGTCAGAGGAGCTATGTTAGTTTTTATGGGTGAGTCAGAGGGGCTATGTTAGTTTTTATGGGTGAGTCAAAGGAGCTATGTTAGTTTTAACGGGTGAGTCAAAGGAATGTTAGATTTTATGTGTGAGTCAGAGGAGCTATGTTGGTTTTTATGGGTGGGTCAGAGGAGCTATGTTGGTTTTTATGGGTGAGTCAGAGGAGCTATGTTAGTTTTTATGGGTGGGCCAGAGGAGCTAAGTTAGTTTTTATGGGTGAGTCAAAGGAGCTATGTTAGTTTTTATGAGTCTACGAGATTTAAATGGTATGAGAAAGTGACCTAGGAAGCTATGTTAGACTGTATAAGTTTGTCAGAATTCCATGGTATTTAAAAGTAACCTAGGAAGCTATGTTAAGTCCTTCACCCTCGCCTTGAATTCTGTCACTGAGTGGTTTAGCCCCGGGTTCCTGCGCTCCTGATAGGGTAAAATAGGATTGGATGGATGGATGATGGATGGATGATGGATGAATGGATGGATGAATGGATGGATGAATAAGGGGGTTTGAACTGAAGGGAAGGCAGACTGACGGTATTGTGAGATTTGTTTATGTCCACCCTTTCCGGGATTAAGGCGACTAGCTTTAAATAAATAGACAGTTAGATATTGCCTAATGCCTTTATAACACATGACTATACTCCTTTCACCTTAACTTGACCTAGAATTTCGTCCTTTTAATGCTAGTTTCACGAAGCTCACTGATAGAAAAAGACAGTACTACAGCTCTACATTCTTTCCGTAGCACCTCTTCATAACTAGCATCATATTCATGTGTTAGGCTAGTATTACAACTCAGCATTGATGACAGAGATATGGCGATTTTAGGCCAAGTTAGAGTAAAAAGAGTATAGCACAATTAACCCCTAGAAAAGACTATAGTAACAAGGCTAATTATTTGAGAACTTCATCTGTCTATCTGTCTATCGGTCTGCCTGTTATCTGACACCTTCATCCCATAAGGGGTCACCTCAATGATATCGCCTCCACGTCGCTCTGGCCTCTGGCTTTTTTTTTTTTTTTTTTACGTGCCTTCATAGCCTGCTCCCAAGGCCCAGTAGTCTCCTACATACCATACACTTCCACATATCATCACTTCGGCGCTAACACCCACCGTCCATATTGAGTACATGCCAGGGCTGTCTCATACAGGACTAGTGTACTGGTGTTGGCGGGGGTATTTTTACGACATGTCGGCGGGTCTTCTGGTAGATCAGTAAAGTCTGCTTCAAATCCTTAAACTTTTTCCCGCCCCAGCGGGTATTCGAACCTGGGTTCATTAGGACTGCATGCCACCTCTACCGATTCAGCCACCGTCTTCCCCTGACTATCCCCATCCCTCATGTATCTTTCCACTCTATCCCTCCATCTGATCCTTGGTCTCCACCTCACCCTCTTCACCTCCACTTCACTCACATACACCCTCCTGGTGTTAAGTGAAATACTCTGAGATGGTTCGGCCATGTGGACAGATGGAATGAATAATGAAGACCCACCACCAAGTCATAATACGGCTGTCTGGCACTATACTCTGTTTTTTTTTTACTGAGGCGAAGATGCACTTGACAGGTTGGTGATAACTGGCTGAATGCAACTTGTTCCAGTAACATTTACTAACTCAAATTTCCCCCTTAGATATATGTTGCCAAGTAATAATGCTAACGAGTAAAGAGATCATGAAATAATGTTGCATTCAGCCAGTCATCACCAACCTGTCAAGTGCATCTTCGCCTCGATAAAACAAAAACAAAAAAACAGTATAGGGTAGAAGGGAGAGGGAGAAATTATATTAAATATATGGTGTGAAGAGCAGCAAGAAAAGTGATAAAATTGGAAATAGAAACAGTTTTAGTCACCTAAGAAATCAGTAAGCAGTGGGAGCAGACGTAGTGAGGAAAGGAAGGGGAAAGCTGAGAGACGGTATTGGAGTGTAGACAGTGAACCAAGAAAAAGGTGACGGATAGTGATGGGGCAGTACAGTGTGAACAAAGGGGTTGAGGGTCGTGGATTATTAAATGACCATAAGCGAGGGGGATATGGAGCAAGCGATGACCAGCAAGGATAGTCTCCCATCGACGATTGCAGTGGGTTGACGTGTACCAGGGAAATTTGTTGTTAACCTGCAGGTGCCATGAAGACTGACAACGGTCACGGAAATGACGGGTCAGAAGAGAAAAACGATGAGGAACAGCAATGGGCCGGAGAGAGGACCTAAGCAGAACGTGCCAGCGAATCAGCTTGTTCATTACCAGTAATCCCGATATGGCTTGGAACCCAGATGAAGCGAATTGACTTTTTCCGAACAGAAAGCTGAAACAGCCATTCCTGTATATCGGTACTTAGAGAACGAGACGAAGGCGTGGTGTGTGAGGGAGTGAGAGCACTGAGAGAATGCGAGAAGATAACAAATATGGAGGAAGAGTACCTAGGAAGCAAACCCGACATCATGGCAAAATTTGGAGCCGTCAGTAAGGATATGCGGGGCAGAAGAGCAACAGCATATATGTTAGAGAAAAAGGGAGCAAAGAGTATCTGGAGGAAGAAGAGACTTAGAACAAGGGAGAAAGAAAGGGCAGACTACAGCAGGAGGCCCAGGGAGGGAAGAACACTTGCCAAAGAGGAAGAATTGGAGGAAAGGTCAAATTTGACCATGTTGAGAGAGAATGTAGAATGAGAGACTGACTAGAAGAGTGTATGTGAGTGAGCTGGAGGAAGAGAGAGGGAGGGGGAGACCAAGCATGAGATGGAGGGATGGAGTGGAGAGATACATGAAGGAAGGGTGTGTGGGTTGAAGGCAGGGCAGAGGAAAAAGTGAAGTGCAGGCGATTTGTGGGATAGATGGATAGATAGGCAGATACAGATAGATGGATAGATAGACAGAGAGACAGACAAACAGATAGATAGACATAGATATTCAAATGATGTTTAATCACGTAAAAAAAAAAATCCTTACCTACCGTCTGCAGTCGTGCCATTTTCTCAAAGCCAGTTTCTGATCTGCTGCTTCTTTTTGGCGAGAAAGGATGGTGTCTGCAAATAGAAAAAATAAATAAATAAAAAGGAAAGCCGTTCAACTGAAGGTGGAAAAGGAACCGAGGTGTTGAACTAAAAAAAAAAATAATAAAATAAAGAAGACTATGCAAGGATTTATGTCCAGACCCCCTCCCCCCATCTCTCTCTTTCGTTTGACGTAAGCTGCAAAAGGAAGAAAAGCTGGGCTAAGTTAAGAAAAGACTATATTCTCACTCTCTCGTTTGAAGTAAGCTGCAAAAGGACGAAGCTCGGCGCCAAGTTAAGTAGGGATGGAAAACTCTGCTCTCTCTCTCTCTCAGTGGATGGATCTAGGTATATTAACTATCCTCTGCCTACTTCAACTTGGTCCACAATCGCCATCTCTCCGTGTCAAATGCTGGGCTGTAACAATAGATTTACGCTAGAAACTGGTGCTGATCACGATGCAGGGCCATAGTATTGTCTTATTCTGCCACTAAGCGACCTGAAATAACTGGAAAAGGACTGAAATTTGGGCCAAGTTAGAGTAAAAAGAGTATAGGCGTAAAATTGCCGTCTCTCTATCTTGAATGCTGAGCTGCAAAAAGAACTTAACACTAGAATATCGTGCCAGTCACGAAGAAGTGCCATGGAAAGGACGAGTCTGCCTGGATACTACACTCTATTCACTGAAACTTGGCCTAAAATTATTACCCTCCTTCCATCTTGATTCCTGAGCTGTAACAAATGATTATGGTGCTAGTCACGAAGAAGTGCTATGGAAGGACGAGTCTTCCTGTTTCAATACTCTTCACTTCAAAAGGCGAAAATTTGCCGTCTCTCCATCTTGAGCTGTAACAAAAGATAACACTAGAAAATTGTGATAGTCACGAAGAAGTGCCGTGGTAAGGATTTAGAGCCGTGAGTCTACTTGGTTTAGTCCATGTACTCTGACGTGGCCTAAAATTACCCTCACTACATATTGAATGCTGAGATAAACACTAGAATGTGATGCTAGTCACGAAGAAGTTCCCTGGAGAAGATGTAGAGCCGTTAATGAGTCTCTCGTTACTATACTCCCTCAACAGAATAATACATGAATGTCATGCTATTCACAAAGAAGTGTTGTGGAAAGGATGCAGAGCCATAGCATTGTCTTTTTCTGCCACTGAGCTACGTGAAACGAGATGCAAAAAGACGAAAATCTCTGCCTAATTGAAATGAAAAAAAAAAAATGAATAAATAACATTTCTTTTCAGTTAATGGCCTGGATAAATTTGACTAGTAACCAAGGAGACATTCATACCTCATTACTAAGGATTATTTTAAGAGAACAAATGTGACAAAAACTTTCTTTTCAGTTGATGGCCAGCGACTGTTAGATTTGAGGATATATTTGACTAGCAACCAAGGTGACTCATTCATACTCCATTACAAAATCTCATCGCATTTCGTGCAACTTGTAACTGTGTGTTTGTGTGTGTGTGTGTGTGTGATGCCATACAGGAACACGCACATACGGGTACAATCCAATCTTTGTTGGATTAAAAAGAATAATAATAATCTCTTGTGGCTGTGGTGGTTTGGTTGTGGTGTGGTGTGGTGAGGTGTTGTGGTGTTGGGGTGTGGTGGTGGTGTGGTGGTGGTGGTAGTGTGCTGTTGGGTGGTAGTAGTGGTGGTGCTGGTGGTGGTGGTTGTGGCGTGCTGTTGTGTAGGTGATGGTGTTGCTGTTGGTGGTTGTGGCGGTGTGCTGTTGCTGGTGTGCTGTGGTGGTGGTAGTGGTGTAGGTGGTGATGGTGTTGTTGTAGTGGTGGTGGTTTTGCTGGTGGTGCGGTGGTGTGCGGAGACGGACGCTGGCTCCACACTCCCACCTTCACCACACCCGCCACCTCCTCTTGTGGTGGTGGTGATGGTGGTGTGGTGGTGGTTTGGTGTAGTGGTGATGGTTGTGGTGGTGGTGTGTGGTGACAGATATTGATTCCACACTGCCACTTTCATCACACGAGTCGGCAACAGATTCATAGCAGACTCAAGATCACGTCCTACATAGTGACTCTGACCTGGTTTTGCTGGAGTTCAAGAGGGCAAGGACTCACATGAGGAGCCTACGTGTGGCGGCACTGTGCTCCCTGGGTGGAGTGAAGCAGCTGCAGCGTCCACCCAGGAGACAAACCTCCTCATATTTCCTTGCACCTCGTCATGGGAAAAGACCCTGGTAAGGCACTGTCTACTACAAGGGTGTGCCGGATCCCTACACTGTATATGTACTGCATTATACCTGTAGAATTACCTCACAGAAGCAGTTGTTAACCTGTGATCTGCAGGTTTACTTGGCTATACAGATCGGGGTTAAGTACGTACGTAACACACAGTACTTTCCTCCTTGTACCATTAAATGGATAAGTTCTGAAATATCTCGGGGGCTTGAATTTGAATTTATGAACATAACACTTATGGTGGCTATATTTCTATTACCACCATACAATCCCCAACCACCATACTACCATCATCCTACTTCCCCCCACGCCCTCCACCACAACCACGAGTTGTGGCAGTGGTCGGAACAAACACACACAACAAACTTGTATGAATGATATCTTTCATCCCTCACCTTACCTTCTGTCATCAACACATGTACAGGTGGGGAAGACCTTCATATTGTGGGAAAGGATCCGAATAAGTGAGCTGAACACAGACCTGAAGGAAACGGGCTGATAGAAAATTCAAGAAAACACAAAGGTTACAATCGATACCACAAGAGTGAACTGTGTGCAAAATATGAAAGCGCCAAGCAGAATCATATACTTTCTCAAGATCAAAGAAAACTGCCAGATTGGCGAGTGGCAAAGGCAGACGAGGATACAAGTTTCTAGATTAAGGTGAGGAGTCAAGGTACCATGGGCTTTTAGAAAATCAAACTGAGAGGACGAAAAAAAGCTGTTTAGGTTCTAAGAGCCACGTAAGATAATTTATCATACGCTCGAACAACTTGCAAAGACAACTGGTAACGGCAACGGGCGCTAATACTGAGGAGCATGGCCTAGCTTTCCCGGCTTAGGAAATGGGAGAATGATGACATTACGAAGAGAAGGTGGGAAAACACTCTGTCCACATGCTATTATAAACAGCTAGTTTAGGTCATGGCCGGGGAGTAAAGGTGCCAGAGCATATTGTAATGTATGCCATCAGGACTTCAACTGAATGGATGGTGGTTGCCACCAGCAGGAAAGGATTTTTTCCCCATTTCTAATGGCTCCTACATGCTTGCATGCATCAGTAGGTTCTAAGAGCCACGTAAGACGATTTATCATAAGCTCGAACAACTTGCAAAGACAACTGGTAACGGCAACGGGGCGCTAATCCTGAGGAGCATGGCCTAGCTTTCCCGGCTTAGGAAATGGGAGAATGATGACATTATGAAGAGAAGGTGGGAAAACACTCTCAACCCACATGCTATTATAAATAGCTAGTTTAGGTCATGGCCGGGGAGTAAAGGTAAAGGTGCCAGAGCATATTGTAATGTATGCCATCAGGACTTCAACTGAATGGATGGTGGTTGCCACCAGCAGGAAAGGATTTTTTTCCCCATTTCTAATAGCTCCTACATGCTTGCATGCATCAGCCCTGTCACCTAATAGTGGCTCTCCCCGCTGCTCGATCCCTGTCAGCCTCCCTATTCAGTTCCTTATCCCTGAGGTCACAAACTATGACCACCTGTCTTAATCGGCCTGCCTCTCGCAACTCCACCCCCAACGTTCACATTCTCACTTCCTGCACCCATCTGTCATCCACCATCCTCTCCACATGCCCACACCATCTCAATCTACCCCTCCTCATCACAACAGCAATACACTCCAGTCATGGGTAGTAGAAAACACAGACACCGAGATTTTATTATTGTGGATATTCCATCACTTTCAAGATGGAATAAGACAACTTACAGGTACAAAACGGAACTTACAAATACAATGTAACATGTGACAACAGAAATTAAGAAACAGATCTGTTAAAAGTTTACTGATGTTAGCATACAAAATACAATGTGGTAAAACAAAAAGATTAGCCCTGTTTTAATACATGATTGATCTAGAGAGCAGTTAAAAATATGTACTGTCCTTTGATAACAGTAAACCCAAAGATGTGTTCCAAAATACTGGTTACTCACAACTTGTATCTTAAACTGAGGTAAACAGGCAAATCATCTGTATAGGTATCAATGGAATTCTGACAGTCAATTATTGTGATTTATAATTAAAGTCCCAAAGGTGATTGGTTTTTCTACCATGTAAAACAGTAACAGGGGCATAGGCTGGTCTCTCTCCCTTGGATGTTCTGGACTACAATAAGCATAGCCTGGGTCCCCTATGTTCCAAAATGAGCAAAATGAGACTGGTAGTTACAATTTGTACTGTATCATTTATTGTATCGTACTGTTTATAAAGACTCCAACATGCTTGCATGTGTTGGCCTTGGTCATCTGATGGTACTCTCCATGCTGCTCTGATAATGGCAGCCTCCCTGTTTAGTTCCTTATCCCTGACATCACTCTCTATAGCCTTGTCCCAGGTCTTTTTCGGTGTGCCTCTCGCAACCCTACCTTCGACGTTCATACTTCTTACCTTCCACACTCGATTGTCATCCTCCATCTTACGGCGAGATTCTAGTAGTGCCCTATTTATGAACCCACCTGTAGGTATATACTGTATCTGACCATTCCATGCTGAAAAGACTCCTCTAACCTAAGAAACAGTGTGGAGACAGCAAGAATAACACATGCAAGATATTCTCCATCGCTGCATCATTTCCACCAATCTAACCAGTTTCTTCCATTAATATTCTGGCCGTTTCATCATATTTAACCTTGTGCTACAATGTTTTTCATGCTAACTTGACCTAAAATTGCCATCTCTCCATCCTGAAATCTGAACAATAAAAACAGATTAACACTTGAATATGGTGCTAGTCACAGAAAAGTGCTGTGGAAAGGACGCAGATCCATAGCAATCTCTTTTTCTGCCACTCATGTACTTGAAATGAGCTGCAAAAGGACAAAAATCAGGGCCAAATTAGAGTAAGAATCCAGACACATCTTTATTTTATTGCACACAAGTAACTTTTATTAAACAAAGTGAGATGCCTCATACAGAAAATGGTTTTACTGAAGTGGAGGGGGAGTACAGGGTGTATATAATCTCACCAGTGGAGGGATAGGGATGAGGAGGAGGACAGGAGTATGTGGGTGTGGTGGATGGGGTGTTGTGTGATGGGTGAGATGGGATGGAGAAAATGCATCCCAAACACTTGCTTACATACCCCCAACACACTGGAGGGATAGCGTGGAAAATCGAGGGGGAGGACAGCTGTGTAGGTGGGTGTGGTGAATGGGGCGTTGATGTGACAGGTGAGGTGAATGGGGAATTAATGAAGGGGTGAGAGAGTAAGTTCACACATCACATAGTTATCATATTTATACATATAAACATAAATGAATACACATATACACACACACACAAATACAGGAATCATAATCACTTTTATGGTAGGGAACTCTACTATTCTGTTCCAGTTAATGCCACATGATTATTTTCAAGTGAGAGTAAACTAACAAGAGTGTGTTAATAAAGTCAACATTAGCTTTCTCATGGTAGGGAGAACTCTAGTATTGTATTTCAGTCCAGAGCAAACAGTGTTATTTAACTTATTTGGCTCCAGTGAGTCATACTAGCCTGAGAGTGGTAATAAGGTACCTTCAACCCTCGTATGGTAGGGACAGCACTAGTATTCTACCTACCTAGCAACAAATGGTTATATATTGCTAACAAGAAGTCACATGAGCCTGAGTGATAATATTAAAATGTCATATCACAGTAGTAGTTAATACTGTGATGCAGCCTATGAGTGTTTATACTATTACAGTACTTTTTTTTTTTTTAATGCAAGAACGAACGAACCATAGGCCAGAAGACTGGAAGACTGTTCCCTTCAAGAATAAATAATAAAAAAATAACAGAGCCAAATTCAAAATCTGTTCATTTATTTACCCCTCTCTTTGTTAGGTTAGCTATACCTTTTCACTTTAACTTGTCCTAAAATTGCTACCTCCATGCATTTTTTTCTTTCAGCTCAGGGAAATTGCAATGAATAACAAGCTCCTACTGCCAGATATCACAGACCATATGGCACTAATTCAAAGTAGGGAGACATGATAAGCAATGGAATGAAAACAGGAAAAGGAGAAATAGATAATGATACAGTAAAAACATAATAAAACAAAGACAGGACACTACGTTGACTAGCTAAGATATAGCAAAAAAAAAATAAAAAATCAATAAAAGGAGGGAAGTATAAAACTAAATGTCATGTACAAGACCAATATGAATTAAAATCATTAGAAAAGGTCCAGGATTCACTTAAAATATCTGCTAAAAAGGGGGGATGGCTAAGGCAAAACTGAGAAGGAAAAGACTGATGACGAGCCTACTGGTAGAGTTTTCGTGTTGAAATACGTTGTGGTCTATGTGTTATGAATGGAGTTGGAGAGGTTACCAGGGGCATTCCTATATTGTGAAATGCTACAAAGGGCACAGGTTAGTCTATCTCTACTTATTGCCAGATGTTTTAATCCCATAAGGGGTGGCCACTAAGATATCACCTTCATGTCACTCTGTCCTCTGCCATTTGACTGCCTTCCCTCCACCTCACACACCCCTCCCTCATATGCCTTTCCACTGTCCCTCCATCTCATCCTTGGCCTCCCACTCCATCTCACTCACATGCATTCTTATTCTAATCAGTCTCTCATTCTCAATCCTCTCCACATGGCCAGTCTCAAAGTATTTGTCTACACTGTTTCAATAACATCCAAATCAACATCACCTTAAATGGGCTCCTACACTCCATTCCTAACCTGCCCACCACAAGGTAGCTGTACAAAACAAAACTGATTCCTGCAGTAGCGACAAAATCAGTTTTATTATTATACTACATGAATTACGGTGTGCCTTCTATGGCAAATAAAATCACTTGGTATTACCTACAACAAAATACAATAAGACACCATAGGGACAGAAATCTTGGTTTAAACCTATTAATGCCACAGGGGGGGGACTGTGGTATATTGATACATTTATCTTACTGCACTGAACTCAATACAGTACTAATAATCCCTCTTCTATGTATGTTTGCTGTATTTCACTGTAGTTAATGCTTCATGATTTTATTTGGCTGGGTTCACAATGCATATTACAAATCCTACTGCCTTTAGCAACATAAAAAGGCAACATACCAAAGACATCAACTGAAGGGCCATGAAGCTCGATATCTGTGACTTGTTTGTTTGGCTTTCAGCCTTTGGCTCTTGTTTGGATAAAAACCTAGCTTACCTAACCAAACCAAACCAAACCTAATCTTAATGGAAGTCACACCTTCTCATATTTTCCTGCACCCCACCATGAAGATTCCTAGTCTGACCCTGAAGTGCTAACTCAAGGGATGTTGGATACCTACACAGTGTATCTACTATACTATACCTGCAGGATGGTGCCACAGATGCAGTTATATTCCTGCAGTCAACAGGTCTGCTCAGCCAGACAGACAAGTGTTATGCAAATACACCAACAACAAGCTATAAAATGAACCCTTAGGGTTACTGGAGCTTGGGGTTTCTCACAGTATGAATGCAAGTCAGGTGTTAAGCCACAGTAAAATATAATAGACATCCTTGGGCCAACTGTCATTACTACAGAACATAATACTGATACCACAGGGGGGGACTGTGGTGTACAGAAGCAATACAAAATAATCATAATTTTTACAAAGCACTTCAGATGGATGTTTATTTCATCTTTACTGCAGCTATCATATGGTAATTTTATTAAGCTTATTGTGGATTTTTAAATTATCTCCAATAACCCCTTCACAGGCACTGGAGAGGGATGCCTTCATGTGATGGCACTGATGTGACCAAGCAGTGGGACTTCCTGAATATACTGTACAAACATGCCTGAACTCACTCCCTATCCTCTCTTTTGTGAAGTTACAAATTATACCCTAAAACACCTTCATTGGAGAGGGATGCCTTGATGCAGTGGCACTAAGGTAATATAACTGTAGGGTAGCTACCTGTCTATATAACATTCAACTCCTTGCTTGTACCCTGAAAGGGAGATGGTGGACTTCAGGAAAGGGGTAACTTCAGTCTGCAGTCACTGGACTCATGTCCAAATAAGCCACACTCATTCATGTATCATTCAAGCCTCAGGAATCCTGGCTCCACCTAATAGGTCAAAACAAAACATTCTGTATGTAGTTTCATGCGCACCTATCTAAAAGGTCGATCCAAAGAAGGTCAAGTTAAAAAGAGATGCCAAAAACAGGTCACACACTCCACACAAAATTTTCTAACTCTGATAAACCCAACAACTAATATTACTAAACCTAACTCACATCAACCTAATCTGATTCTCCAAATAAACATACTATAGTCTGCATATTCTAACACAACAAATATTGCTAACCCTGGTCAGTACAGATAATGGCCAAGTGTATTCAGACTGTAAAGCATAGTAACCAAGGAGACACTTTCCACCTCCACTAGCTCACTGACTTACACCCAACCACAGCTTAACATACAGGCAACAGTACTCCAATTCTATCAGGTGAAAACACTGTAGTAACCATGGAGACTCATTCCTACTTTATAACTAAGTCTTACTGAATTTCATGCATCTGCAACTTAATTTTCTGCAAGGCTATGTGTGACCCAGCTCTGTCTGGTGAAAATAAAGTTTGTACTGTATATGGAATTTACCATAAAGCTCCTCTACATCATCCTGTCCTCCACCATCAGGCTGCCCTATCTCCAATTCATATCACCCTAAGTTAAATATAAACCTCTCCACCACATCCCTCCACCTCGTCCTCTCTCCCTCCCCTTCTACCTCACATACACTCTCCAAGTCAATCTCTCACTCTATTCTCTCCAATGCATCCCTCCATCTCACCTCTGGTCTCCCTCTCTACCTAACTCACATATACTCTCCAAGGCAATCTCTAGCTCTCCATTCTTTCTACCCCATACCTCTATCTCATCCTTGGTCTCCCTCTCCACCTCAGTCTCACACACTCTCCTAGTCAATCATTTCATTCTCCATTCTCTCCACCCCATCCTCAATCTCCCTCCCACCTGCCACTTCACTCACATACAGTCTACTAGTCAATCTCTCCCTCTCCATTCTCTTCACATGACCATATTAAGGGACTTCTTGTAATGTTTTCCAACACATCAACAGTTGTATCAGATGTAACTTTGAGCTGAATATGATTGTTATTTCAAATACTATAGTATAGTACATTTAAGAGGGCCAATATTTTTGTCCTTTTATGGCTTACTTCATGAAGACTGATGGCAGACTAAGACAATACTGTGGCTCTACATCCTTCCCACAGTCCTTTTTGTGGCTAGCATCATATTTCAGTGTTAATTTATTGCAACAACTCAGCATTGAAGGTATGGAGATGGCAATTTTATTTTATTTTTTTTTTTTTTATGCATGGAAGAAGGAACCAAAGGCCACGGGCCTGCATACTGTTCCTTCCAAGAAAAAGCAAAAACAGTACAAAAGAGAGCCAAATTCAAGATCCGTTCAATTCGAGATGCCTGGACACACTGCGTTTGAAAGACTGGAGATCATAGGAAGTAGGAAATACAGACAGAGGAAGACAGTTCCAGAGTTGACCAGTTGCATAAATAAAAGACTGGGAGTAATGGTTAACTCTTGCATTAGAGAGTTGGACAGAAAAGGGATGAGAGTTTGTTGCTAGACGGGTACTACGTGCCCGTCATAGAGGTGGAGGGATGCAAGCAGACAGTTCAGAGGAACAGTGACCATTGAAGTAGCGATAGAAGAGAGATAAAGATGCAACAGTGCGGCGAAGACACAATGGTTGAAGGGAATCAGTAAGAGAAGGAGAGTTAATGAGACGAAAAGCCTTTGACTCCACCCTATTGAGAAGAGCTGCATGTGGGGAGCCTCCCCACACATGAGAGTTGTACTCCATACACGGGCGAATAAAACCCGTGTACAAGGTCAACAACTGTGCAGGGGTGAAGAAAGTACGGAATCGGCTTAGCACACCTAATCGCTTGGAAGCAGATTTCACAAGAGATGTAATATGTTCTTTCCAAGACAAATCCTGAGAGAATGAAACCCCAAGCATGTTCAAGGATGATGCAGGACATAACTGTTCATTATTAAACATTAGTGGGTAATCTTGAGGAAGATTTTGTCGTGTTGATATGTGTAAGAACTGAGTTTTTGATGCACTGAAAATAACAAGATTATTTTTACCCCAATCAGAGATACGAGCCAAATCAGACATTAGGTGTGCCATAGCCTCATCCCTTTTTTGTTGAAGTAACTGCTGAGATGGACGTTGCGGGAACCGAATGGAAAGGTGAAGGGTGGAATCATCAGCATATGAGTGGATAGGGTTAGATATACAGCTTAGAAGGTCATTGATGAATAAAAGGAAGAGAGTAGGTGATAGGACAGAGCCCTGAGGAACACCACTGTTGATAGGTCTAGGAGAGGAATGATGGCCGTCTACAACAGCGGCTACAGAACGACCAGAAAGGAAGCTAGAGATGAAGGCACAGATAGAAGGATAGAAACCGTAGGAGGGCAGTTTGGAAATTAAAGATTTATGCCAGACTCGATCGAAAGCCTTTGAGATGTCAAGTGCAATGACAAAGCTTTCGCCAAAGTCCCGAAAGGAGGATGACCAAGAGTCTGAAAGGTAGGTGAGAAGATCGCCAGTGGAGCGGCCCTGACGGAATCCATACTGACGATCAGAAAGAAGGTTGTGACAGGAAAGGTGCTTTAAAATTTTTCTGTTAAGAATTGACTCGAAAACTTTTGATACGCAGGGTGTTAAAGCAATTGGACGATAGTTAGAGGGTTGGGAATGGTCAACCCTTCTTTGGGACTGGCTGAATGAGAGCAAACTTCCAGCAAGAAGGAAAGGTACAAGTTGAGAGACAAAGGCGAAAGAGTTTACCTAGGCAGGGTGTAAGCACAGAAGCACAGTTTTTGAGGACAACAGGAGGGACTCCATCAGGACCGTATGCCTTTTTAGTATTGAGGCCAGTAATGGCAGAGAACACATCAGCTGAAGAAATTTTAATGTCAGACAATAGGAAGTCAGAGGGGGGAAGTGATGGAGGAACAGCACCGGAATCGTCTAAGGTGGAATTGGAGGAGAAAGTCTGAGCAAAGAGATCTGCTTTATCAGTAGAAGAAATAGCTACAGAGCTATCAGAGTAGAAAAGAGGAGGGAAGGATGATGAGGTAAAGTTGTTAGAAAGGTTTTTGGCAAGATGCCAGAATGAGCGAGAAGAATTCGAGTTGGAGAGTTGGGAACATTTAGCACGGATGAAATTGTTTTTAGCAGAGCGAATAACAGACTTAGCACGATTCTGGGCAGAAATATATAAAAGGTGTGATTCAGGGGTGGGTTGGCTCCGGTACCTCTTATAGGCCCTCTCCTTGTTGCGGACAGCATTAGAACAAGCGTGATTAAACCAAGGCTTTCTTGCATTAGTCAGAGGATATGAGAAAGGAATGTATGCTTCCATGCCTGAGAAAATAACCTCCGTAACGCGCAAGGCACACTCAGATGGCTCCCGGCCATGGAAGCAATAATCATTCCATGGAAAATCAAAGAAGTACTGCCTGAGGGCCTCCCAATGTGCAGCTCCAAAGTGCCACAGGCGGCATTTCTTTGGAGGGTCCACAGGCTGTACTGGAGCGATTGGACATGTTAAGGTAATAAGATTGTGATCGGAGGAGCCCAACAGAGAGAAAAGATGAACAGTGTAAGCAGAAGGATTAGTTGTTAGGAAAAGGTCAAGTATGTTGGAACTCTCTCCAAGGCGGTCAGGGATACGGGTAGGGTGCTGTACAAGCTGCTCTAGGTCATTAAGGATAGAAAAGATGTAGGCTTGTTCACCAGGTGGATCAGTTAAAGGAGAGGAGAGCCAAAGGTGGTGGTGAACATTGAAATCTCCTAAAATGGAGATTTCAGAGAAAGGAGAAATGGATAGAATGTGTTCCATCGTAGAAGTAAGATAGTCAAAGAATTTTTGATAGTAGAATTAGGAGATAAGTAAACAGCACAGATATATTTAGTCAGAGAATGACAGGAAAGCCGAAGCCAGAGTGAAAAGGGTATAGCTATCCTGACCGAGGGAGGGGTAATGGTTACAAAATTGTCTCAGGCTGCAGTACAGTATTACCTAAGGCAGGGATTTGGCACTTCAATATTAATCTCAAGCTCCTATGACTCACTCTTAGCAATATATAACCATTTGTAGCTACCTAGATAGACTACTAATACTGTCCCTACCATACGAAAATTAAAAGTGCCTGGATTACCACTCTCAGGCTCGTATGACTCAATCATTGCTAAATAACAGTTTGGTCTGGGCTGAAATACAAGAGTTCTCCCTACCATGAGAGGGCTAATGGTGACTATTAACACTCAGACTCCTATTAGTATACTATCATTTGAAAATAATCACATGGCATTAACTGGAACAGAATACTAGAGCTGTCCCTAGCATAAAATAGTTAATGGTATCTGTAATTATATTACATGTTTATATGTACATTCAGGTGTATTTACCTAATTGTATTTACCTAATTGTGATATACAGGAAATGAGCTACGTTCGTGGGGTCCCGTCTCTGTTTCTCAATAAGTCAAATTTTGCCTTAAACTCATTTAAGTTTTTAGACTGGACGATCTCTTTGTCCAGGCTATTCCACAGGTCTATACATCTATACGGAAAACTATATTTCTTGATGTCCTTCGAGCAGCTTGGCTTCTTTAGTTTCATTCCATGTCCTCTTGTTGCTCTCTCATCCCACACAAACAGATTTTCTCTGTCAATTTTATCTACTCCTATCATGGTCCTGAACACTGCAATCATGTCACCCCTCTCTCTCCTTTCCTCTAAGGAGGGCAAATCCAGCCTTTCCAGCCTCTCTCTGTATGGCAAATCTGCCAGACTAGGGACCATCTTGGTTGCTGTTCTTTGTATTCTCTCAATCTTGGTTATATCTTTCTTTTTGTGTGGGAACCACACTACTGCTGCATATTCTAACCTGGGCCGGATCATGGCCACTATCAATTTTTTTATCATCTCCTCATCCATGTAATGAAATGCCACTCTTATATTGGTCAAGAGTTTATATGTCTCTCTCACTATCTTATTTATGTGCTTTTCAGGTGACAAACTATCCTGGACCAGCACTCCCAAATCTTTCTCTTCTCTCGCTTTTCTAATTGGTTCATTACCCATCAAATAATTCAATGATGGCCTCTTGGTACTTTTACCCATTTCCAATATTTTACATTTTTTTGCGTTGAATTTCATTTCCCACATCCGGCTCCAATCATATATCCTATCCAGATCCTCCTGTAGCATTTTACAGTCCTCTTCAACCTCTACCTTTCTCAAGATCTTTGCATCATCAGCAAACAGGCTTGCGTAGCTGTTCACTCCATCTACCATATCATTTACATAAATCAAGAACATTACTGGTGCCAACACCGAGCCCTGAGGGACACCACTTGTTACTTCCCTCCATCCAGATGTCCTGTCCTTTATTACTGTCCTCATTTGTCTGTCACTCAAAAAGTCTCTCATCCATTCCAGGAGGCTTCCCTTCAGTCCTCCTATATGCTCTAATTTCCATAATAGTCTCTTGTGGGGTACTTTGTCGAAGGCCTTCTCCAAATCTAAGTACACACATTCCACCCAACCGTCTCTCTCCTGTAGCACGTCAATCGTCCTTGAGTAGAAGCTCAACAAGTTGGAAACACATGACCTTCCACTTCTGAATCCAAACTGACTTTCAGTCAAAATATTCATCTCTTCCAGATATTTTATCCATCTATCTTTCAGGATTCTCTCACACAATTTCGCAACCATGCTGGTTAGGGACACTGGTCTATAATTCAGGGGTTCTTCCTGGTTTCCTCCCTTATAGATTGGCACCACATTTGCCCTCTTCCATTCCCGAGGCACTTTCCCCTCTTCCAAGGAGCACACAATTAAATTGTGAATCTTATCCGCCAGTTGTTCTCTGCATTCCTTCAGTACCCAATTAGAGATTCCATCCGGTCCTGGGGCCTTCCTTACATCTTGAGCTCCCAGTAATTTATACACTTCCTGCACTTCCACTTTTATATCTTTTATCACTACATTTCTAATCACTCCCTCTCCTTCCACAAACTCCCTTTCCTTAGTGAAAACAGATTGGAAGCATTTGTTCATTACTTCAGCTTGCATTACTGCATCCTTGTAGACCTCTCCTTCTACTTTCAGTTTGGTGATTCCTTCCCTTTGCTTCAATTTGCCATTAACAAATCTATAAAACAATTTGGGTTCATCCTTACATTTGTCAATTATACCTTTTTCTAAGTTCCTTTCTTCCTCTCTACGTATTCCTGTATATTCATTTCTAGTTCTTTTATATTCTTCCTTTGTTCTGATATTACCTCTCTTTCTCCATTGGTTCCATGCCTTGTCCCTCTCTTTTTTCGCTATTATACACCCTCTATTAAACCACACCTTTTTCCTGTTTTCTTTCCCACTTACTCTTGGCACATATTTTTCCACTCCCAAATTGTAGAGGTCCAAAAAGATATTCCACTTCCTTTGTATCTCTCTTGTTTCTCTGAACTCTCTCCAGTCCGCATTTTCAAAAAAATTTCTCAATTCTGCAAAGTTTGCTTTCCCAAAGTTGTATCTTCCTTGCCTATAAAGCTCATCTCTTGGCACCATGTTCCCTATCATCATCTGGAACTCAATGACCACATGATCACTCTTTCCTATAGGACACAGATAATTTAATGATTCAATTACATCAGGCTCCCTGGATAGTAGCAAATCTAATCTTGCTAGTGTATCATCACCTCTGAATCGTGTCTCTTCTTTAACCCATTGTGTCATTACATTATTCATTGCTATATTTAATAATTTTGTGCCCCATGAATCTTCGCTGCCTCCCGAGTCCCATTCCTCCCAGTTCACCTCTTTACAATTAAAGTCACCCATTAGGATTATATTGTTGCTTTTCTCGATCACTTTCTGTAGATAACTAACCATGTCTGACAACATCTGGTATTCATCGTCATTCCATGCTCTCGTCTTAGGGGGAGCATATACCACTGCCATATCTCTCTTACCATTCTCCCCAGTTTCTAATTTCAAATTTATGGCTTCGGCCCTGCCCTCTGCCATTTCCACAGTATCTACGTTTATATTGTCCTTCACTGCTATCATCACTCCTCCTCCCATTTTTTCTTTTCTGTCTCTTCTCCATAATTTGTATTTCCCACCTCCCATATGAATATCAATATCTTCTTTCAATTTAGTTTCTACAAAGCACATAACATCAGGTTCGTGTGCCCTCAAAAAATCATTGATTTCTAACCTTGCCGATATTAGTCCATCAATATTTGTGTACGCCACTTTCAAACTTTTTTCATCGTTTTTTATACTCTCGTCTCCCCTTCCTTCCGTCGGTACCACTTTCTCAATTTCTGGTCCATAACTCTCCAATAGAACTCTGTCTTCTCTTTCTCCGTTCGTTGTTCGTTTTTTATCTTTGCTTCCTTTACTAACTCCTTTAATTTAGCTCTTTCCTCTTCATTTGCATCTCTCCTAATCCAAACATTTTTAAACCCCTCTTTCTCTGACAATTTCCACGTTCTACTTATGATTTCATTCACTATTACTTGGGACTTAAACTTTACTTTCATGGGCCTTGCCCCACCATCCTCGTACTTTCCTAACCTAAACACTTCTTCAATCTCTTCTTGGGCTTCATTGTTTCCTTCCATAACCAGTGACATTATTTCTTTAGCCTTGCTCAGTTCCTCTCTTTCTCTTTCAGATCTCACTGTCATTCGTTTTTCTTTTATTCCTGAAATTATCACACATTTTTTCTTGTCTGCTACATCCCTGACCAAAGATTCTCTACTTCTTAGTACTCTAACCACTTCCTTTTCCACTTTTTCCTTACTTTGTTGCTCTATGATTTCCTTCAAATTTACATTTCCTTCCTCCTGTATTTTCTTCCACCCCTTATGTTGCTCCTTGATTTCCTGAATATGCTCATCTTGCCTCCTCGATTTTGATTCGTATTCATCTAGTTTACTTTTTATTCTGTCCCTTTCTTCTTCCAAACTCTTATTCTCCCTCTTCAGCTGTTTTATTTCATTTGATGCGGATTCATTATTCGCCTTTAATTCTGTAACTTCTTTTTCTTGTTCCTCACTACGTGTGCTAACCTTTTCCAGTCTATTCTGTAGGACTTTGATCTCTCTCTCTTGCTCTATGGTCCGTTCCTGCAGCTGCTTAATTACTTCCCATACCTTTTTTAACTCCTGGACATTCCTCTCCGCCGTTTTCTCTACTCCTGCTACTCTTGTTTGTTGCAGCTTATCACTTCCTTTGCCTACATTTAGCTCGGAGAAGCCCGCAAATTCCCCCTTGCCAGTTGTAAACAATCCTCCGTCTCTCTCCGCCTTGATACAACCATATGGAAACTTTCTTTTTCACTTTGTCTCGTATTTTTAGGGCCGAAACTTGCGTTTTTTAAAACTAATATCCGACGGGACCACCACTCACACATTCAACCACATAATCACAATAGGCTATCTCCTTTTCGCTGCTAGTTCTGCGATTATTTCCCCTCGATCCAGGAGCAGCTCCGTCTCTCTCCCTCTACGACCCGTGTCGTGTGTGTATATGTATTTATGTGTATTTATGTATATATATGTAAAGTAACTAACTAATGTGTGAAACCCCTTCTCCCCTTCCTTAATTCCCCCATCCCATCTCATCCATCACTTCAACACCTCATCCACTACACCCACATATACACCTGTCCTCCCCTTCCATTTTCCACTCTATCCCTTCCACTGTGTTGGGGGTATGTA
Organism: Birgus latro; assembly: GCA_018397915.1. NCBI lineage: Eukaryota > Metazoa > Arthropoda > Malacostraca > Decapoda > Coenobitidae > Birgus > Birgus latro. The sequence continues at coordinate 4,075 of JAGKTI010011753.1, read as the reverse complement.
AGTACGTGTTTTAGATGTAATTACTCTATCCCACCTCACCCATCACATAAATATCCCAGCCACTACACCCACATATACAACTACCCATCTCCAACTACTGCTTTACTTTCCCACTGTCTTTTAGGTATTTATGGAAGTGTTTGGAGTGTACGTGTTATACTGTTTTTACCCTAACATGGTCCAGATTTTTGTCTTTTTGCAGCTATTTTCACATATTTCAGTGGAAGAAAATGACACTGCTACAGCTCTACATCCTTTACATAGCACCTGTTTGTGACTAGTATCAAATTTTAAACTTCATCTATTGTTACAAGACCTTGGCACTGAAGATGGATCATATTTTAGTGTTGATCAATTGCTAAACCTCAGCATTCAGGATTAAGAGATGGCAATTTTTCAGCCAGGTTAGCAAAGAAGGAGTACAGTAACCTGACAAAACTCAGTAAAGCAAAACATTATTACTCAGTAAAGACAACCTCTTTTTACCAGCTAATGACAAGGTGAGGTGCCATAAGACATGAATAAAATAGCAGACTGGATACAATATTAGAGCAATAAGAGAGACAAAGACTTGGAATGGCTGCAATGGGAAATCATCATCATCATCATCATCATCACCCAACCTCCTTTTCCCAGCTATGGATGGGATGAGGTACCATAAGACAGAACATAAATACAAAATTGTAAAACTTGGAAAAACACGAGATAACACAATAATACACCTATGTAAGACAATAACTTTTTAAATGAGAACAGGGCCGGATTTATAAATGGTGAGGCTCTATGTTATGGGAAGTTGTAGGGCCCTATTTGGGAATCATTTACATAGAATAATGCTGTGTAACAAATGACCTTTATAGGAATGCCACTGTGATGCATAACAGATCTTTGCAAAGTGGATTAATTAGGTTAAATCATTACTTAAATATAAATTATAATAAAATTTGACCAAAAAAAAAAAAAAAAGCAGGCCCTTCAAGCTGTGAGGCCCTAACTCATAGCTTGTTTAGCTTATACCTAAATCCAGTCATGTATGAGAATCACATACATCACCACCAATAATTATGAGAATCACATAACAAATATAGTATAACCTCAAGATCATCATCATCATCAACTACCTAACCTCTTTTTTCCCTAAGTAAAGACATGGTGAGGTAGCAAAAAGCCCATCCACAAAATCAGTGGGCACTGTGGTGTTAAGGGTACAGCAACTGAAAATGCATGGTAAATAACTGCATACAGTATTTGGACACACAGAAGGGATGGAGGATGACAAATGGGTGTGGAGAGGGGGAGGTGTGAATGCAGAAGGTAGGGCTGCATGAGGCAAAAAAAAAAAAAAAAATTGGGATGAGGTTACAGTGTCACCTCAGGGATAACAGACTGGATAAGGAGGCTGCAGAAATCAAGCAGTGTGAAGAGCTGCCATTAGGTGATGAAGGCCAACATCTACCTCAATCCCGCACAGGGTGGCCACAAACAAATCGCCTCCATGATGCTCTATCCCCCGCCATTTCACTACCCCGCTCCCAACTCTCACTCCCCTCTCTCATGTACCTCTCCACTCCATCCCTCCATCTCATCCTCGGCCTCCACCTCTCTCTCGCCCCATCCACCTCACTCACATGCATTCTCCTCGTCAGTCTTTCACTCTCCATCCTCTCCACATGCCCAAAAAACCTTAACGTGTTTCTCCTAACGCTTCCTATCATGTCCACAACCACACCACAACGCTCCTTCTCTTCCTCATTTGGTAGTCTGTCTCTCCATGTGACTCCACATGCTCCTCTCAAATAACTCATTTCCACTGCTCTCACTCTTGACTTTTGTCCTTCCAACAGGGTCCAAGCTTCGCTTCCATACGTTAGAGTTGGTATCACAATACTGTCACGTAACAACTTTTTCACTTCCATGCTCACCTCCCTGTTTCTTATCACTACTTTCAACGAACCAGCAACCTTCCTTCCCTGCTGCACCCTTTCAAGCACTTCACCCTCCAGACTTACATCCTTACTCATCACACTACCCAAGTACTTAAATGCACTCACATTCTCCATATCCTCCCCATCCAGTCTCACTGTACATTCACTGGCTTCACTTCTCTCGAAGACCATCACATTACTCTTCCCTACATTCACCTTTAGATTCCGTTTCTTACACACTCTCCCAAACTCATCTACCAAGCCTTGCAGCTCCCCTTCGTCTTCACTCAACAACACAGTATCATCTGTAAACAACAATACAGGGAGTTTTCAAACACTGCCCTCTCTCACTAGGGCCACTCCAACATCCACTGCCCAACCTTGTATCTCTTTTATAACCCCATCCATGTACAGATTGAACAACCACGGAGACATAACACATCCTTGTTTCAATCCAACCTTCAAATGAAAAGATTCACTCAGTTTGCCATCCACACGCACTGCAGCCTTAGCACCCTCATACATACCCTTCACTGCCTTCAACAACCTCCCATCCACTCCATATATTCTTAATACTTTCCACAATCCTTGTATATCCACCCTGTCATATGCTTTCTCCAGATCGAAGAAGCCTTTATATATGAAGGCATGAACAAAAAATGTGATGAACTAAAGCACAATCCATGCTTTTGATTCTCTGCTTATAGCATGTTTCATTACCAAGCTTCAAAACTGATGACAGTATTCTTGGACATAACAGATGCCCCATGACAATGAGCATAGGTCTTAACACAAGGAAATTATGCAATGGACACAAATAGTTGGTCTGTTTTCACTGACAAAGCTCTGCAACCTCTCTTTGCTACACCAGTGGGTGAAAAATACTGTATTTGCCTTATAAGTAAAAAGTACACAGCAACAAATTAATCACCTGTGTGGGGATACTTTTTGGTCACAATGTACAACAGGAGACCCAAATTTGCATATTATTCCACTGCATTTACATCACATTTAGGGCATGTCCATCACTTTCCTCCCTGATGCATCATACCAATCAATCATTTATGGCCAGAGAAGATACAAAACTGTTCACTCCTTTGGAATATTAGCCAGCAGAAGAAGTGACAGGTACAAGAAGTGAGGTACAGGCAGACCCTGAGATATGATACCCCTAAATGCGACCCTGTGTAGCAATGGGGATAGAAATACCACCCTACACTGCACGACGATGACCAAACCCCAGTTTAATGATGGGTTTTGTTTTTTTAAAACCAATTTTGATGATATTTTAGACTTAAATGTTGTGTTTAGGTTGGTTTATAAACTGTTTTTATACCTAGATTAATGTGATTTAGTCATAGGTGGGGTGAACATTGTCATTTTGGGGTATAGTTTACTAAGTTTCATTTTTTCCAGACTTACTTTTGATGATTTTTAGTTAAAAACTGCTTTTAGGCTTAGTTAGGTTGTTTTAGAGCTATTTTCGGGTTTAGGTTTGCTAGGAACTCGTTTTTAGACTCGTTTAGGTGAGTTTAGGACTTGATTGGGGGGGAAACCCAAGGCTCAAAAATGCACTACTATACTTTATATGTTAAATCTACCCTGTGATACGATACCCTGCTGAGCGAAGGGATTTTACTTAACCAATTGCATCGTTAAACTGGGGTATGCAGGAACTAGGCAAATTTTTGTCCCTAACTGTGCAAATATAAGTTTCTCTTGGTATCAGTAATCAGACCATGACATAATAATGATATGAAAACAACACTGGACAATATTAATGGTTAGTGAATTGGACAAAATACAGTAATCCCTCTATTATTCGGATGTCCAATACTCATACTCACTATTCGGATATTGTGGGCTGCCCAACCCCCAAAATCCCAAAAAATTAGAAAAAGATCGGAAAAAAATTTGATTTTTTTGGACCGCGTCAGTTTGAATTTCCTGCTCGCGCCAATCGACTATGTTTACACTCATGGCGCCTGTCTGTCGGTCGCCGTTACCCACCCAGTTACTGCCTTGTGAACACCTCCGACAATGGCGGCCGAAGTGATTGCTTTTGTGGTGATACCCTACCTCCTACAGTGCTTGATACTGCTCTTCACCTTCTTCATCATATGTGTGATGATGGAATTTACTGTTATGTA
>JAGKTI010011752.1:0-24645 GCA_018397915.1 Birgus latro | reverse complement strand
GGGTGGAGTGAGGCAGGGTACGTAGGGGTGGAGTGAGGCAGGGTACGTAGAGAAAGAGTGAGGCACGGTACGTAGAGGAAGAGTGAGGAAGAGTGCGTAGGGGATAGAAGGATGCAGGGAACATGGCGGGGAAGGAGGCAGGGTACATACGGGGGGAGTGAGGCAAAGTAAATATGGAGGAGTGAGGCAGGGTACGTAGGAAGTAAGGAAATGAAGGAAAGAAGGGAATGAATGAAGGAAGGAAAGGAAAGGAATGAAGGAGGGAGGGAGCAAGGTAAGGAAAGGAGAAAAGGAAGGCAGGAAGGAAGCAAGGAAAGGAAGGATGGAAGAAGTGACATAGACTATGCCCAAATGGTATACCAAATAAATATACACCCCCCCTCCCCCCCAAAAAAAAGTACATATATATAAATTAAATATATAAACCCAATACAGAGAAAACAATGTACCATAAAACAAAGGAAATATTGTATTAATATTTTTCTTCCATACAATGACCAATGAAATTTTTTTTTATTTTATATTTCAAATTTTTCCTGCCCATATTTCTTGGAAAATATTATTTTTTTTTTACACTTTATACTTTCATACATCGTACAATAAATAAATCTGCATTTATAATTTATATTAACAAATAAATAATAATACAGTATGCATATATAAATAAAATATCAAGGCTCTTGATAACTGCCGATGGTTGCGAGCTATTTCACTCCTAAGGTTTCATATTTACGAGACAAATAAATTTTTAGCAGCCAAACCGACTACGAGCTCAAATATTTTACGAGCAGTAAATATATTTATTTACACACTGTGATGATTACAATCATATAATCAGGGTCTAAACATTCACAAAAGCGACAAGGAAAGACTTAATAATCGATCACAACGTGCTTTTTTTTTTCATTTAAGTGAGATTTACTTACTGTATTTTGTAATTTACTGGGTTTTGAAGTGGATGTATTTTCTCCTCACTGAAATGTGACTTACATGTAACATTTGTTCACAAAACAGAAAAAATACTCGCATTTGCGTGCTATGGCTCGCCGAACATGAGCCCTAAATATACATCTAATACAGTACCAATTTATGTCTGATATTAATTAATCATTTCCTTTCTTCACTACCTTGTTATATTTCATCTATACTGATTTTTTATTATTTTATTTATTGTTACTGTATTGAATGCTATTTTCATGTATGTATTGCTGTTATATCCTTAGTTAATGTATTATTTTAAAGTAGTTATTGTATCTATACATATTGTTATTGTATTTTCAATACTTTAACGTTATTGTATTAGGTATTTACTGTTATTATACTTTCATTTAATTACTGTTACTTTATTTTCATGTTATTGTTATTGTATTCTTATATTTTTATTTATTAGTTTTTTTTCTATTTTATTTACTACATATGGTATTTTCATTAATTATTGAATCTTTAGTGTATTTTAATATATTCATTTATGATTACTGTATTTTCATATACACTCGACAAGAGTTCCACCTGCACCACTACTCGTGGGATGTAGCTAACGTGTTCGTGTGTACATGCCCTCTCATATTACATTATTATGTACTCATTGTATTATGCTGTGATATTGGCTAATAAATATCGTGTGATTATTTGTGATTATGAGCTGTGGTGCACTATTCTGTTTATAAAATCTGAGTTGTGGTTCACAAACAATAAGCAAGGTTACCCACAAACGTTGCGATATAGGGGTCAGGGGAAATTTATAAGAGTGAGTGCAAGCTTGCCAGGTGATGGAAAGGGGGATGAATTAGGAGTCATGTCCTTTACTCCAACATTTATACATTCTTATTAAGGTGTTAATGATATCCTGTATCCTAAATGTTAATAAACCTGTTTATTTTTAGCCATCACTGTTACAGACAACTGATTACACACTTTTAATTACACCAAACATAGGACAATGTGCACCCTGCTCCACCACCATGACTCTCTCCCTACTCATCAACTGCCTATCAGTACACACACACACATTATCAGTTTCTGCTAATAAGCAATGATAGTGCATATAATACGCTTACCTACAATTTAATACTATGTCAAAATTACAAGTCCAATACATTACCAGCTCACAACAATACTTATGTGCGCAGCCTAGGTTTCAGTAATAGCAAGGGGGTTGCCATACTCAGTGATGTTTTTGTAAATGTTTTAGGTAATCATGTTTTCAGTGGCGGATACCAGTTAGAGGGGAGATGGCCACTCCATGGAAACCCCCAATTCCGATACCTACTCCGGTGTGTTATAGTGTCACTATGGAGGTTCTTGGTGCTCCAATTATGTCAATTATTAAGGTTAACATACTTATTGACATCCATTTCTTATGAAAAATACAAACAGCCTATTATGAACTCTCAAAATATATTACAGAGCGCAGTGTGGGAGCGTTGCAGCTATCACGCACCCGTTTGTTTCAGTATTGGCAGCCTGACATTTTGGTATTAATGATAATGATATCGATATTACGATTCTATATGCTTATTTTCAGTTGGAACAACAGAAATCATAAAAGGTTTTCATTTAGTGCACAAATACAGTACGTGTGAGCAAGTGAGTGTGGGTGTGGGACAATATGTGTGGTGCAGGTGGGGGAAGTGTACTAAGTATGTCATGTGGGTGTGTCATAATGGTAATGTGGCTGTGTGGATATGTGGCTAAGAGCGTCCACGACTGATATACGTAATCTGTGCCTTTAACATTTGATTAGTACATTACGTTATATTGAAGCTCTGCGTTCAAAATTATATATGTTACATATTGTACAATAAGTGATGTCACGGTGGTTCACCCAGATACATGTTCACTTAAAGCTACATCGAACAGACAGCAACTGCAGTTGTTAGTAGTTTACCAACAGGCCTATTTGTTATTGATCACACACTGACCAATTTATTCCTCAGCAGTTTTATTATCTTTATCACGATTGAGAAACAGCACCTTAGGCATGTCAGCAGATGGCAAGATGTCAAGCGAGTTGGCAAGGTGTCTATAATTGTCACTGTGTCAGTCAAGGAAGCATCATAATTTAATGGGGAAAAAAAGGTAACTGGAAAGTTGCGTTAAGAAATAGTTTAGTTTCGTTTCGTTTTTGAAGGCTCCAACATGCTTGCATTGGTCACCTAATGGTGGCTCTCCATGCTGCTCGATCTTTGACAGCCTCCCTGTTCAGTCCCTTAACCCTTAAGTCACACTTAATGACCTCATCCCACGTCTTTCTCGGTCTACCCCTCCCAACTCCTCCCCCAATATTAACACTTCTCACCCTCTGTACCCAATTATCATCCCCTATCCTCTCCACATGTCCAAACCACCTCAGCCTACCTCTCCTCATCACAACACCAATACACTCCATCCTACCTCTCAACTCTTCCATCGTAAACCCAACCCCCCCAGGCCTTGCACACAGGGACGCACTGCACATCCACCTAATCATTGTCATTTCTGTACGTTTAAACCTACAAAATCCACATAAAAGTAGATGATTCCTATATAAGTGCTCCGGAATACAAATCATGTCAGTGAGCAAAATATATAATACAATGTTGTATCAGTTATATCTTCAGATAAGTTTTACTAAGGTATTAAAGGCACTTTGGTTGTTATACTGTATGAAGTAATATACCTTACCTAAAAAAGCAGCTGATACAACACTATTATATATTTTGCTCACTAACATAATTTGTATTTGGGGACACTTATAAAGGAATTGGGCACGTCAATGTGCATTTCTTAATGCAACTTTCCACTTACATTGGCACATATTTTTCTATTAATATATGATCTTGATTGGCACAATGACAACTCTACTCCACTCGCCAACTCGCTAAACATGCCATCTGCTGACATGCCTAAGGTGCTGTTTCCCAATCGTGATAAAGATTTAATAAAACTGCTGAGGAATAAGTTGGTCAGTGTGTGATCAATAACAAATTGCCCTACTGCTAAACTACTGACATCTGCACTTGCTGTCTGTTCAATGTAGCTTTAAGTGATCAGCCACTGGGTGAGCCACCGTGACATCACTTATTATACAATATATAACATATATTACTGAACTCAGAGCTTCAGTATAACGTAATATACAGATCAAAGGAAACCTCATATGCTAACCTTCAGAAACACTGCACCTATAACGTTATTTAAATGGATGTTATAAGACGGTAATATTTCTTCCAGAAATATTCCGATTCATGTATGATGCCCCTCATAATGCAATTTTCTAATATTTAAATGTGTCTTTTTGCAATTATAATTAAGTAATATAAATCAGACTTAGAACCTAATTACTACTGAGGTAAGCGTCATCAAGTGTTAGAGGCACAGATTACATGTATCAGTTGTGGACGCCCATAGTCATGTATGCATACTGCCACATTACCATTATGACACACCCACATCACATACTACACTCCCCCCACCCACACCACACAAATTATCCCACACTCACACATACTGCATTTGACATTCTGTGTACTAAATAAAATCCTTTTATGATATTTTGTTCCTAATGAAAATAAGCATATAGAATACAATCGTAACATCAATATCATTATCATTAAAACTACACTGTCAGGCTGCCAATACTAAAACAAACAGGTGCGTGAGAGCTGCAATGCTCCCACACTGCACTCCACAATATATTTTGAGAATTCATAATAGGCTCTTTTTATTTTTCATAAGAAATGGCTGTCAATCAGTATGTTAACCTCAATAACTGACATAACTGGAGCAACAGGAACCTCTACAGTGACACTATAACACACCGGAGTAGCTATCAGGATTGGAGGTTTCCAGTGGCCACCTCCCCTCTAACTGGTATCTGCCACTGAACACATGATTACCTAAAACATTTACAAAAACATCACTGTCAGTATGGCTACCCCAACTATTACTAAAACATACATAGGCTATGCACATAAGTATTGTTTATTGGCTAACGTAATCCGTAAGGTGAGCTGGTAAAGTATTGCACTTATATTTGCGACACAGTATTAAATCATAGGTAAACATATTGTAAGCACTGTCATTGCTCATTAGCACAAACTGATAATGTGTGTGCGTACTGATAGTCAGTGGACGAGTTGAGAGAGAGAGAGAGAGAGAGAGAGAGAGAGAGAGTCTAGGTGGTGGAGCAGGCTGCATGGTCTCCGTTAATAAGAGATGAGGTATCCTACGTTTGGTGTAATTTAATTGTGTAATCAGTTGTCAATAATAATGAGTAATAAAAAATAAATAGGCTTATTAACATTTAGGATACAGGATATCATTAACACTTTAATAAATATACTGTAATGGCAAAGAATGTATAAATGTTGAAGTAAAGGAAATGACTCCCAATTCATCCCCCTCCCCGTCACCTCCCAAGAGTGCGCTCACTCCCATACTTTCCCCTTCCCCCTACATCACGCCATTTGTAGGTGAACTAGCATACCATTTCTAAAACACAACTCAACCCGTATCGTGGTTCACGCTACAAGAGAAGAATTATTTTATATAACTCAGATTTTATAAATAGCACAGTGCACCATAGCTCATTATACCAATCACACAATATTTATTAGCCAATATCACAGCATAATACAATGACCACATAATAATATAATACGGCACAGAGGATGAAGCTTGGCGATTCAAAATATTCTCAGGCATGTACACACGAACACACATACAGGCGGCGTTGTCACATTAGCTATATACCGTGACTAGGTGGTCCAGGTGGAACTCTTCTCGAGTGTACATACGTTGTAATTTAATATAGGGAGCGAGGAGTGTTTGCTGCAATACTCTCTTGTAGCCTATTTACTACCGTTGATTTTTCATATATTATTATATTTATTATTATTGCTGTTTAATATTCTGGATAATGTATTTTAATATACATATGGTTACTGTATTTTAATATAGGAAACGAGAGGTGTGTGCGACAATACTGTATTCCATTGTATTTATAGTACTACTGTTGTATTTTCATGTAGTTATTTTATTCTTATTGTACTGTCTTATATTGTACTGTACTGTATTCTTATTGTATTGTACTCTTACTGTATTGCATTCTTGTTGCAATGAACTGTATTCTTATAGTATTTATTATTATTGTATTACAGGGAGCAGATGACAAAAAAGAGAACTTACACACAGATGCGGAATATATGGAAACTGGAAAACCAAACACTGAGGGATGCATTCAATACTGAGATGAGGAGAGTGCTGATCAATAGGGAGATGTGGATGGAAGGGTTAATGATCAGTACAGAGCCCCCAAGAACAGCGTTATTAATTCAATGATTGGATGGACAACACATTAACAAAGATGTAAAGTAACTTGGTGTTGGGATACGGGAGTAGAAATTGCATTTAGGGAGAGAAAAAATTTTCTAGGAATGGATGAAGGGTGGTAACAAAGACAAATACTTGTCTGCCACGCGTAGGCCTAGAAGAGAGGTATACAGCGAGAAATCTGAACCAGGGACACTTTTACGCGATAACCTATATTGTGTGGAAGGGGGGAGAGTGATATTTACGGTGGAAAATCAGGTGAAGATGAAGAATTGGGATGCAGGTGACTGGCGTGTGAAGAATGATGAAGAGTAGTGGTGAACAGTGTGATGAATGATGAAGGCAAGGTAGTGATGAGCAGTGTGTGATGAATGATGAAGGAATGATTGTGGTCAGCAGTGTGCGATGAATGACGAAGGAAGGGTAGTGGTGAGCAATGTGTGAAGAATGATGATGAAGGGTAGTGCTGAGCAGTGTGTCTTCAAGGAAGGGTAGTGAACACTACGTGATGAATGAAGTAAGGGTAGTGGTGAGCAGTATGTGAAGAGTGATTAAGGAAAGGTTGTGGTGAGCAATGTGTCAAGAATGATGAAGGAAAAGTAGTGGTGAAGAGTGTATGAAGAATGATGAAGGAAGAGTAGTAGTGAGCAGTGTACGAAGAATGATAAAGGAAAGATTGTGGTTAAGAGTGTGTGAAGAATGAGAAAGGAAAGGTAGTGGTGAACAGTGTATGAAGACTTATGAAGTGTAGCGAAATGGGAATATTAATGACGCCTGGATAAAGCATTATCGCTGGATGCTGAATAAGGAGTTTAGGACAGGGAACGTTTGGGGCCAACAGATCCAGTGTTTGGTCCATGGCCTTTGATGCTGCTACTGTGAGTGAGGTGGTAGGCAGCATACAAGTACTGTGAGTGAGGTAACAGGCAGGATGCAGATACTGTGAGTGAGGCAACAGGCAGCAAAAAAGGCACTAAGTCAGGCAATAGACAGGATGCAGGTACTGTGAGTGAGGCAATAGGCAGGATGCAGGTACTGTGAGTCAGGCAATAGGCAGGAAGCAGGTATTGTGAGCAGGGCAATAGACAAGATGCAGGTACTGTGAGTGAGGCAATAGGCAGGATGCAGGCACTGTGAGTGAGGCGATAGTCAGGATGCAGGTGGGGAAGGCAGCAGGTGTGTCTGGGTTGACTGCTGAAATACTGAAGACCTCAGGAGATATAGGGGTGGGATTAGTCACTGACCTGATAAATACGATTATATATGTTTGTTGTCCCAGATGACAGGCTAAAGAGTGAAATTGTAAATGTGTACAAGAGGAAGGGTAATGCTCAGGAGAGAGGAAATTATAAAGACCAAGCTTTAAGACCATATAATGAAGGTTATGGAAAGACTTCCAGAATACATGATTAGAGAAAGAATGAATACTGATAAGATGCAGTTTAGATATATGCCAGGCAGGGGGGCAACTGATGCCGTATTCATTGTTCAACAAGAAAAAAATATATAGGAAAGACATGGAAACTGTATTTTCTGATTTAGAGAAGGCCTTTGACAGAGTCCCTAGACAAGTGGGCAATGAGAAAGCTTGCAATCGAGGAGTGGCTGGTTACGGTGGTTATGGCCATGTATGTGAGTTGAAAAGTTGCTGTGTGGTGTGTGTGTGTAGGTAGCTATGCATGTTGGTTGATATATATATGCTCGAACCTACGTAAGAGTGAATGGACATTTGAATTATGACTTTTCCATGAATGTTGGTGTGCATAACGGGTCAGTCTTGATCCCCTTGTTGTTTATCAGGGTACCTGAACCCCTTTCATGTGACTTCAGAACTGCTCTCCTGTGGGAGATGTTCTATGCTGATGATTTGGTGTTCATGCAGAGAATGAAAGGAAGGAGAAATGATATACAAAATGGAGAGAGAGGAAAGATTTAGGAAGCGAAGAGATGGAGAAGAGATGCAGTGTTTGTGATAAGTGAGGGCATAGGAGATGTTGTGGTATTAGAGTTAGACTGCAAGATAATGCTGATTTCGTGTAACTCACCGGGTCGGTCAGGATCACTTGATGGTAGTGATCGTCAGCTTTTACCCTCCCGGAAGGGAGCTGAGAGCTCATATAGTCCGATCTATGAGCAAGGCTGTGACCTTCACGCACGCACACACCCACCCCCTTGCTCAAGGGGGACAGTAACCACACACTTCGTCAGTGAAACTTTTCGCAACTTGAGCGAGGCGCGAACTCCCGTCTACCAGATGGCAAGCGAGAACGCTACCACTGCGCCAGCGAGCGGTGTGTGTGTGTGTGTGTGTGTGTGTGTGTGTGTGTGTGTGTGTGTGGTAGACTGCAAGATAATGCTGATTTTGTGTGTGTGTGTGTGTGTGTGTGTGTGTGTGTGTGTGTGTGTGTGTGTGTGTGTGTGTGGTAGACTGCAAGATAATGCTGATTTCGTGTGTGTGTGTGTGTGTGTGTGTGTGTGTCCGGGAGAGCAGGTGGAGACTGTCAGGCATGAAAGGATTGATCTTGCTGATGAGTCTGATGAGTGTATGGAAGTTTTCTTATTTGGGGAACATCTCATGTGTTGGAGGTGGGGCTGGAGCAGCTCTATGGCTAGAGTGAGCAGTGGTCATAAGAAATTCAGGGAACTGTTGCCCCTCCTGATACTGAGAGGGCTCGCCCTCCGTGCAGTGGGAGCTTTGTATGCAGCATGTGTTAGGAGTCTAATGTTGTATGGTAGTAAGACCTGGGTAGTAAAGGAAGAGGATACTCACAGGTGCAAACGTACAGAAATGACAATGATTAGGTGATGTGCAGTGCATCCCTAAGTGATGAGACCTGGAGGGGCTAGGTTTACAATGGAAGAGTTGAAAGGAAGGATGGGACTGGAGTGTATTCGTGTCGTGATAGGGAGGGGCAGATTGAGATGGTTTTTGATGAGGTGGGGTAGATTTAAATGGTTTGAGGATGTGGAGAGGATGAGGGATAGTAATTGGGTGCAAAAAAATTGAGAAGCATTAATATTAGGGGTGGGGTTGTGAGAAGCAGACCGAAAAACACCTGGGACGAGGTCACTGACTGAGACCTCAGGGTTATGAGACTAAATAGGAAGGCTGCCAAAGATTGAGCAGCATGGAGAGTTACCATTAGGTGACCAAGGCCGACGCATGCATGGTGGAGCCTTCAAAAACGAAAACAAAACCAAAACAAAACAAAAATAGTATTTTGGTATATTGTATTTTTTGGGATTAGGGCTGTATTTTATTGTACATCTCTACTGCAGTGTGATGAGTAAGGATGGTAGTCTGGAGGGTGAAGTGCTCAAAAGGGTACAGCAGGGAAGGAAGGTTGCTGGTTCGTTGAAAGCAGTGATAAGAAACAGGGAGGTGAGCATGGAAATGAAAAAGTTGTTACATGACAGTATTGTGATACCAACTCTGACATATGGAAGTGAAGCTTGGACCCTGTTGGAAGGACAGAAGTCAAGAGTGAGAGCAGTGGAAATGAGTTATTTGAGAGGAGCATGTGGAGTCACATGGAGAGACAGACTAACAAATGAGGAAGTGAAGGAGCGTTGTGGTGTGCTTGAGGACGTGATGGGAAGCGTTCGGAGAAACACGTTAAGGTGGTTTGGGCATGTGGAGAGGATGGAGAGTGAAAGATTGACGAGGAGAGTGAAAGATTGACGAGGAGAGTGTATGTGAGTGAGGTGGAGGGGGCGAGAGGGAGGGGGAGGCCGGGGATGAGATGGAGGGATGGAGTGGAGAGGTATATGAGAGAGGGGGGTGTGAGTTGGGAGCGTGGTAGTGAAATGGCAGGGGACAGAGTGACATGGAGGCGATTTGTTTGTGGCCACCCCGTTCGGGATTGAGGCGTCTGGCAATAGATAGATAGATAGATTATTGATGTATACTGATGTACTGGTTATTGCATTAGTTAGGCATATAAAATTTACTCAAAATTCTAATACAATATATATCTATTATAACTGTAGTTTCATGATTATAATCATTACAATTATAAATTATTTCTATTCATTTTTTTAACATAATTTTCCAATTTCTCTTCTCACATTTTTTCCATTTTCAATTTTCTTCCCATTCATTTTTTTCCCCCCCAATTCACTAGTTCAACTTTTCTTCCCATTATTATCTTTTTCCAACTATTATTTTTTTTTTCTTTTTTCCAAGTATTACTTCCTTTCCAATACACTTCAATTTTTCTTCCCATTATTATTATTATTTTTCCCCAATACACAAGTTCAATTTTTCTTGCCATTATTATTATTTTCTCCAATACACTAGTTCAATTTTTCCTTCCATTACTATTATTATTATTAATAGTAATTTTCCCAATTATTACTGTTATTTTTATTAATGTTATTTTCCCCATTATTAATATTATCTTTTTTCCCAATACACTTTTCCAACTTATCTTCACATTATTATTTTTTTCCAATTATTATTATTATTTTTAATTATTTTTCCAATTACTTTCATTTTTCAATACTTTCAATTCTTCTGTCCATTTTTTTTTACAATATACTTTCTCATTTTCTTTCAATTATTATAATCTATTATTTTTACCAATGCACTTATCTTATTTCTCTTCCCATAATTATTATTATTATTATTATTATTTACCAATACACTTCCTCACCTCTTCTTTCCATTATTATTATTATTACTTTTTTCAACAAATTTCTCTTCCCATTTTTATTATGATTTTCTTTTCCAATACACTATTTCAATATTTATTCCCATTATTATTTTTCTAAACCCACATTTTCATATTTTCTTCCAATTACTATTATTTTTTCTCCAATACACTAGTCCATTTTTTATTCTTTTATCTAAAATTATTTCCATGTTCCTTCACATTTATTTTTCATTATACTTTTTCATTTTTCTTCCAATTATTTCCTTTCATACACTTTACATTTCAATTTTCTTTTCCCATTCTTTTTTCCCCATTATTTCCATTTTCCTTCCCATTTTTTTATAAGTATTGTATTTTTTTTTCTTTTTAAGTTTTTTCCCAATACACCATTACAATATATGAGAGAGGGGGGTGTGGACTGGGAGCAGGGCAGTGAAATGGCAGGCGACAGAGTGACATGGAGACAATTTGTTTGTGGCCACCCCTTACAGGATTCACACACATGGCAATAGACTGATTTCAGATTTTCTTACATAATTTTTTCCCAATTCAATAGTTCAAATTTCTTCCCATTATTATTATTATTATTATTATTACTATTTTATTTCTTTTACTACACTCTATACTACCATTTTTCTTCTCATCTTTTTTCCCAATAATAATTATTTCCATTCTCCTTCCTACTTTTCTTAATACAATATTTTTAAATTTTCTTCCCATTTTTTCCACCCAACACCATTTCTCCAAGTTCCTTCCCATTATCTTTCCTCCAATACAATATTTCTTAATTTTTCCCCATTATTATTATTTTTTCTATACAAATCGCCTCCATGTCACCGTCCCCTCCCATTTCACTGCCCCGCTCCCAGCTCACACCCCCCTCTCTCATATACCTCTCAACTCCATCCCTCCATCTCATCCTTGGCCTCCCTCTCCCCCACTCCACCTCACTCACATACACTTTCCTCGTCAGTCTCTCTCTCTCCATCATCTCCATATGGCCAAACAACCTTAATGCCTTTCTCCTAATGCTTCCTTTCACCTCCACATCCACCCAACATTACTTCACTTCCTCATTTTTCAATCTCTCTCTCCATGTGACTTCACACTCCTCTCAAATAACTCATTTCCACTTTTCACACTTTACTCCTGTCCTTCCAACACGGTCCAAGCTTCACTTCCATACGTCAGAGTTGGTATCACATCGCTGCTGCACCCTTTCAAGTATTTCACCCTCTAAACTTCCATCCTTACTCATCCCAAACTCATCCACCAAGCCTTGCAGCTCCCCTTCATCTTCACTTAACAACACAGTATCATCTGCAAACAGCAGTACAGGTAGTTTCCAAACACTGCCCTCTCTCACTAGGGCTGCTCCAACATTATTATTTTTAATACATTGAATTTTTACAATATTTATCCTTTTTTTTTTCCAATACTTTATTCCAATTTTTCTTCCCAATTTTTAAAGCAAGAAAATAACAAGCCATTTCTATTAGAAAGAGAAAGAGAGGGAAAGAGAGATTTACTGTATTCGATTTGTTTATCAGATTTTTTTACTTTTTCAATTATAATTATTGATTTTTGGAATATATTTAATTTATAAACCATACTACTATTTCTTCATTTAAAAAATATAAATATATGATGGCTGCCTTAAATTACAGACTTTGGTTTTTCTGATTAATGCACTATCAAATTTTCTACCCATTTTTATAACCCAAGAAAAAATACAACATGCAATTTGTGTTTAATATGTATATAGATTTAATATACTGAATTATACATTATATTCTCTGGTTTAATAAACAGCAAGTCCTCATATTTCGACGTATTGTACCTCGACGCTTCATTTTTCGCAAAAGAAAAAGTTTCTAACATGTCGCAAACTTCGTCATTTTCTCCCAATCTTCATCGCTGCTTCCAACTGGCAGCCAACACTCAGCAGACAACACATACCGATGTTCATTTGTTGGCGGCCATCTTGCGACCACCTCGCTCTCTATCGATACAGCGGCGGTACTACAGACCCCTTCACCATTGTGTTTTTTGTGCGGCCGAGAAGCAGAGGATTTTGCAGCTCATTGACGAGGGGTTGACAGCCCCTGAGATAGTCGCCTGACTGGGGCTCCTGACAGCACAATAAGGACACTCAGGAAAAACAAGGCACCTCTCAAGAAGCAGGTGAGTGCACATAAAATAACAATAAAGTAAATGTGTCTGTTTTTTCCCCCTTAATCTTTATTTGTGCCACGGGCTTTTACTGTATCAATATCCACCTAATGGAGTTAGTTTTTAGAGTTCACCAACCAAGTGCTAGTTAGAACAATTCAGGGGAAGAATATGCAGTATTGTTATGAAAATCGGTAACGGTGGTTACTGTTATGTTGCATTATACCCCTAAGGAAAAACAAGGAACCTCTCAAAAAGCAGGTGAGTGCAAGTAAAATAACAATAAAGTGAATGTGTCTTTTTTTTCTCCCTTAATCTTTATTTGTGCCACGATTTTTTACTGTATCAATATCCACCTAAAGGAGTTAGTTTTTAGAGTTACCAACCAAGTGTTAGTTAGAACAATTCAGGGGAAGAATATGCAGCACTGTAATGAAAATTGATAACGTTGGTTACTGTTAGGTTGCATTATACCCCTAAGGAAGAACAGGGAACCTCTCAACAAGCAGATGAGTGCACGTAAAATAACAATAAAGTAAATGTGTGTTTCCCCCCCCCTCAACCTTTATTTGTGCCACTGTTTTTACCATAATAATATTCACCTAATAGAGTTTGTTTTTATTGTGCGATCAGACGCACAAGCCTACACACAGCAGAGGTGGACTAAACGGCTGTAAGACACCACTTGACACACTACGACTTAGACTCAGGTGTGGTTGACATAACAGAGGAAGAGATGAACTCTAGTGAAAAGAATGAAAGGACAGATCACACTGCACAGGAGAAGATGACCACCCAGAAATTGTCCCACAGCCTGTCCACCATAACCAACATGGCAACAACCTTTGAGACATACACCGGGACTATGCCTGAGACTACCCAGATCCTATCCACCTTGAATGATCTGAAGTCTCAAGTGATGGCAGTCTACAACAGAAACATACTGGAGCAGAGACTAGCCAGGATCACACGATTTTTTAATGTGACACAGAATGTAGCTGCTATTATGCAAGACTTAGATGTAACAGGAGAGGAGGATGAAGGAGAAGTGGACAGAGGAAGTGGAGTTGCTGGAGCCTGAATTAGCCTTTGAGGGCTTCGGCTCAGGTGATAGGGCTTCCCCAGAGAGGCCCATGTCACCTAACTTCACACTTCGACGTTTCATGTTTCGCGACTTTCTGGCGGAACGTCAAAACAGCAAAAAATGAGGACTTACTGTATATGGATTTATACTGAAATACACACCATTTTATTCTTTCATTAAAATACAGTATATGAATTTATTATACTGATTTATACATTATATTCTTTGGTTTCATATAGTGTATATGGATTGATTATAATGAATTATACACTATATTCTTTGGTTTAACCCTTTGAGATTCCGATGACACTTTTAATCGTCATTTTAAGAAACTTTGTTGATTATTCGCCATAAATCGCGTTTATGCATCATAACAAAGACACTTGAGCATAACGTCAGGGAATGGTCTCTCTATACGTGGCGAGAACTGCACAGCTGGTCTGACTCATGGCTTTGTTTTTTTACTACTTTATTCTGGTGTATATTTTTCTACAGCAAAGTATAAAATTTCTTGTTTTTGCCTAACTTCAGCTCGTCACTGACTTTTTCATTTTGTTTGTTTTCCTTTTGGGAACATACTACGATAAAGTACAACTATTCAGCTTCAAAATAACACCACAACCGTCGTCCTATCATGAAAGTTGTACTTGCACTAACCGATTAAAGAAAAAGACTGCAAAGTGAATATGCGGCTGAGACTAAAAGAAAATTATGCATCTCTTTCCTCTCGCAACAAAATGCAAAAATTACCATAATATACAGTCGACCCTCGATTCTACAGACCCCAAAGCAACAGATTTCGGAAGCAACGGACAATATCTACTGGCATAGAATCACTCCAGACACCAGTAACTTTTTCTTTCTTCTTCTTCATTACAGGCACACTCACAATCAGTAATTTCTGCTCAGAGGTGTCCCCTTTGCTCCCCTGTATACTCAGGGAAGATGGGAGAGGGTGACAAAATGAGCTCCACCCACCTCTACCCCAGCTCCCAACTCTCCCCCATACTCCTAGCCTGCCCAACGCCCCACTCGTCATTCTTTACTGGCTGTTACATCTCAAGCTAACCCCATACTTTACACTCATAGTCACAAACAAAACACTAGGGCATGTGAAAAGTATATAGCTATGAATGCTGCAGCAAGAAATTAAAGCATTATAACGTTGACAATAAAAAAAACGTTGACAATGGCCATACCAGGCCTTGGATGCTTGAGTGTGTGTGTGTGTGTGTGTGTGTGTGTGTGTGTGTGTGGGCTGGGAGCAGGACAGTGAAATGACGGAGGACAGAGCAACATGGAGGTGATTTGTTTGTGCCCACCCCGTACTGGATTAAGGCATCTGGCAATAGATAGACAGATAGACAGATATTTATAGAATGATGGGGAATCGTCCAGGGCGTGAATTGTCCTGACAGAGGATCGTCCATGTTTTGATAGCGAACTGTCTCGGAACCAATGCTTGGTTGACGGAAGTGCGGGAAACTGTGTGCACAGGGTTAGTATGCCACGCAACTCTCAGGTGATCTGCCTGTGAGCGCGGGATTTCTCCACATTACCAACTGTAAATGCGGGGAAGCTCAATCGTAAAGCAAACAATTGGTGCTAAAGAAGAACAATCGTAAATGCGAAATATCGTAAAACGAGGGAGACCTGTATATGGGTTTAAATTGAATTACACACCATTATATTCTTTGGTTTAATATATATGGATTTTATTTAATTATACATTATATTCTTCAGTATATACTGATTTATTATACTGAATCATTCGTTTTTTTCCCCCGCTCATTATCCAATCCTGTCACCACACCATTACATTCTTTCCTTATAAATATATCAATTTATTATGTAGAATTATAAATTAAAGTTTTTTATTTTTATATACAGTTGACCCTCAAATCTACGAACTAACAGGGGTGGATGGGTGTCCGTTGCTTGAAAAAGTCCACTGCTTGAAAATGAAGGGAAAAATAGCCTAAAACTCTAAACACAGCTCAAGAAATACAATGGTATCGAAGATGAGGCGCAACGACACTATCGCGGACTACTTGACCTCACAATACCCCATTTCTATGAACCCATTATATTACAACTTGCTCGTTGTGTACTGTACAGTACAGTACAGTACTGTATTACAATAATGTTTTGTGTTTAACTACAGTATCATTTATTTTTGTACCTAGAAACACGATATGTAGTTAGAAATGAAAAAAAAAATATTTACACTCACGATCACTAATTTCTACCCAAGGCCGCCTCCTTCCTACCGCTACATACCCAGGGAAGCGGAGAGGGGGGGGAACAAACGAGCTCCACCTGCCTCTACCCCAGCTCCCAACTCTCCCCCATACCCCTACCACCCCCCACTCCACTTGACAATCTTAACTGGAAGTTACATCTCAAGCGAGTTTCACACTTAACACTCTTGGTCCCACTGCTAACACAAACACAGAACACTGGGATATGTTAAAAGAATATGATATAACTATTAACACGCTGCAGCAAGAAATTAATGCATTATGACGGTGACAGTAAAACATAAACTTTGACAACGGCCACCTCAGGCCTCACGTGTTGGGCGTACTGCTTTGGAGACACACACATACAAACAAAAACATGCACACACTCACACACACACACACACAGACACACACACGTATGCATGAAAGCGCACGCAATCTCCCAATGCATGAGGCCTGGTATGGCCGTTAACCTTTTTACTGTCAATGTTATAATGCGTTATTTTCTTGCTGTAGCGTTCATAGTTATATCATAAACTTTTTACATGTCCTAGTGTTTTCTTTGCATATTAGTAACATGACTATGAGCGTATAGTATGGGGTTAGCTTGAGATGTAACTGCCAGTTCAGAATGACGTGTGGGGAGTTGGGTGGGGTAGGGGTAGGGGTATGGGGGAGGGTGGGGAGCTGGGGTAGAGGAGGGTGGAGCTCATTTCGTCACTCCCTCCTGTCTTCTGAGTATACAGGTGAACAACGGGGGCACCCGAGCATAAATTACCGATCGTGTGGGTCGGGGGTGGGGGGGGGGGGGGGGTTACTTGTGTCTGGAGCAAATCTCTGCCAGCAGATATTGTCCAATGCTTCCAAAATCAGTTGATTCGGAGTCCGTAGAATCGAGGGTCGACTGTATATGGAGATATTATTCTGAATTATGTCAACATATTCCTTCATTAAATATATATGTACAGTATTTTATTTTATTGAATTATACATTTACATTCCTTCATTTAATATACTGAATAATACACCATTTTATTTTTCCCTTCACTATAAAAAATATACAAATGTTAGTAGACATGGCTGCATATTTCATCTTTTACTCAAGAGTATTTTTAGGTTAGAGGATTGAGATGGATAGTAATACAATATATGACTCAATGTTTTACTGTATTACTGCTGTATCATTACTGTATTGTATTTTATGCATAGTTTTCATCTTTTATGGGAAAGTTTTCACATTGAGGATGGAGACAGTAACACTATCATATTCAACGCCTGACTGTATTACTGTAGTGTATCATTACTGTATTGTATTTTATGCTTAGTTTTCATCACTTACTCATGGGAAAGTTTTTAGGATTGAGAGACAAGATTGATACTAATACAATATCCGTTCCAAAACCTTACTGTATTACTGTACTGTATCACTGCTGTCATTTGTGCCGGAAGGGGGGGGGGTTGGTGATACCTAATAGCCTCTTCAGGCACAAAATGATCCATAGTTATAAATGGCAAGTGTTGAGATGGGTGGATGGTGAACTGAATGAAAGGAAGGCAATTATTGACTATACGTGTGTGGATAAAAGGATGAGATATGTACTGGATGCAAGATTATTTAGAGGCTGGGGTAGTGGGAAACAGGATCAGAACAAAATGGAAGAAGCGAAGAAGGGAAGGACAGAAGCAAGTAGTTCTTACAAGGAGGGTAGAAAAGTTAAAAGAGGATGGAATAAAGGCTGAATATAAAAGGAAAGTGGAGGAGCGATTGGGTAAATAAAGATTGGAGCAAATGGGCGACATGGAAGGCATGTGCAAGATATTCACAGAAGAAATCTGTGCAGCACGTGAGGTGGTGTGTGGGGTGAATAGAACGCGAAAGGGGGTTCAGGGAACAGCATGGTGAACTGAAGAGGTGACAAAGGCTGTGGCACAAAAGAAGAAAGTATATAATGAGTGGATGAGGAACAGGGGCGTCGAAGAAGTTGAGAGATGGAAGAGAGACTTATATGTAGAGAGGAAGAGAGAGGTGAAAAGATTAGTAGGAGAGAGTAAGAAGAGAGTGGATGAGGAATTTTGAAGGAATTTGAGTGTAAAGTGGAGGGTATGTAAGAAAATGTTCTGGAAAGAGGCAGAGAGAGTTAGACAGGGTGCCAACGAATTTAGTTGGGGTGTAAAAGATAAAAATGGTAGATTACTAGTGGAGAAGGGATAAAAAGTGAACAGATGGAGGGAGCACTTCAATGAATTGCTGAACATAGAGAATGAAAGTAATACAAGTACAAGTGGCTGGGGAATGGCTGGGAGAAGGAGGGTTGTAAGAAGAGAGCAAGAAATCAGTAGGATGGAAGTGGTGGAAGCAATGAAGAAAGTTCAAATGGGGAAAGCCCCAGGAACTGATGGAGCGTGTGGTGAAATGCTGAAGCATGGGGGAGAGATAGTAATAGAATGGATGTCAAAGGTGTGCAGATTGGCCTGGGAGGGAGGTAGAGTCCCACAGGATTCGAAGTCAGGTATAATTATCCCCCTGTACAAAGGAAAAGGGGAAAAAAAATTGTGTGGTAAGCATAGGGGCATGTGCCTTCTTAGTGTAGCAGGAAAAGTATATGGTAGGACACTTATTGACAGAGTTAGGGAAATAACAGAGGAATTAGTTGGAGAAGAACAGGGAGGTTTTAGGAAGGGAAGAGGTTGTGTAGATCAGATATTCTTAGATATTTAGTGGAAAAGTTTCTAGAGAAGGGAAAGAAGTTGTATGCAGCCTTCATGGATTTGGAGAAAGCATATGACAGGGTAGGTAGACAAGTGAAATGGCAGGGGACAGAGTGACATGGAGGCGATTTGTTTGTGGCCACCCCGTTCGGGATTGAGGCGTCTGGCAATAGATAGATAGATAGATAGTTAAGAATATTATGGAGTAGATGGGAAATTGTTGAAGGCAGTGAAGAGTATGTATGAGGATGCTAAGGCTGCAGTGCATGTGGATCGCAAACTGAGTGAATTTTTCATTTAAGGTTGGATTGAAACAAGGATGTGTCATGTCTCCATGGTTATTCAATCTGTATATGGATAAGGTTATAAAAGTGATACAAGGTCAGGCAGTGGATGCTGGAGCAGCCCTAGTGAGAGAGGGCAGTGTTTGGAAACTCCCTGCACTGTTGTTTGCAGATGATACTGTCTTGTTGAGTGAGGACGAAGGGGAGCTGCAAGGCTTGGTAGATGAGTTTGGGAGTGTGTGTAAGAAGCGGAATCTAAAGTTGAATGTAGGGAAGAGTAAAATGATGGTCTTTGAGAGAAATGAGGTCAGTGAATGTACAGTGAGATTGGATGGGGAGGATATGGAGAATGTGAGTGAATTTAAGTACTTAGGTAGTGTCATGAGTAAGGATGGAAGTCTGGGGAGCGAAGTGCTTGAAACGGTGCAGCAGGGAAGGAAGGTAGCTGGTTCCTTGAAAGCAGTGATAAGAAACAGGGAAGTGAGCATGGAAGTGAAAAAGTTGCTACATGACAGTATTGTGATACAAACTCTAACATTTGGAAGTGAAGCTTGGACCCTGTTGGAGGGACAAAGACAAGAGTGAGAGCAGTGGAAATGAGTTATTTGAGAGGAGCATGTGGAGTCACATGGAGAGACAGACTGACAAATGAAGAAGTGAAGGAGCGAGCGTTGTGGTGTGGATGAGGACGTGATAGGAAATCTTAGGAGAAACACATTAACCCGAGGAATCCCATCGACATACAGGTACGTCGAGCAATTGCAAGGGTCATAATTTGCACAATTTTCAAGTTTCATGGGTGATTTTTGGTATGCATATGTGGGAGACCTTCCTCTACCTGCTATCAAGCAGGGATACTGCCTGGCCTCACCTAACCCCCCTCCCCTCCACACTGGGCAATTCACCTGTTAGCAGTAAGCTGGCCAGTAAAGGTATGTTGCCCCACGGTCGCTCCAATGACGAAATTCACAGTGAAAGTGATTCCCGAGGTGGAGGACAAAGAAATAAAGAAGCTAGAGCAAGAAACAAACAGAAGTGATGAGGTGGTAATGTCATAAAGGAAGGTGCCATATGTGGATGTATTTGGTGACTGAACAATGCTTCTATTGCCTATATAAATGTGTGAAAACCAATATAGTCTGTTACTACACATAAATTCGTACCAAATACATAAATACGTAATTGAAAGTGGCTTGAATTAGTTAACCCTTCCATAGTTAGATATCTTTAGCCAGGTACCCCAAAAAAGAAGGAAAACGTAAGGTTGCATGACACCTGTATCAACATTTTTAAGCACAGGATCGCGATTTCTCTATGAATTTTCGTTGTTTCTCATCAGAAGTGAAGCTTTGAGCCAATTTAAAAAATTTCCAAAAATGCTCAGGATTTTGGGGTATCGTAGGTTGGAAATCGGTCGGTTAAGGTGGTTTGGGCATATGGAGAGGATGGAGAGTGAGAGACTGATGAGGAGAGTGTATATGAGTGAGGTGGAGGCGGGGAGAGGGAGGGGGAGGCCAAGGCTGAGGTGGAGGGATGGAGTGGAGAGGTATATGTGAGACGGGGGTGTGAGCTGGAAGCAGGGCAGTGAAATGGCGGGGGACAGAGCAACATGGAGGTGATTTGTTTGTGGCCACCCCGTGCAGGATTGGGGCATCTGGCAACAGATAGATAGATAGATCACTGCTGTATTGTATTTTATGTATAGTTTTCACTTTTTACCCATGGGTATTTTTAGGATAAAGGATTGAGACGGATAGCATTACTGTACTGTATCATTACTGTATTGTATTTTATGCTTAGTTTTCAGCTTTTACTCATGGGAAAGGTTTTAGTATGCAGAGTAGAGATGCAAAGTAACACAATATCCGGTCCGACACCCAAAGTTTATCTGATGGGGGGTACTAAACGACATCCGGCATGGGGTTCAATGTATTAGTCACGATAATTGAGAGTGCTATATTATGGAAGTTTTTATGGTTCAAATTTTATGCATGGAGTAAACAGATATATTATTAATCATCATCATCGGGACTTCCTTTCCCACCATAGGGCAGGGTAAGAAGTATCAATGTCCAGACAGCCCAAGTTTGCCCAATCCAACGTACCACAATTCCATTCAATCATCATTCAAGCCCCTGGAATCCTGGCTCTATCAGATATGTCGAAAAAATTCACCACATCCAATGGGCCACGCTTCCATTCACTCATCTATCAAGCCCCCAGAATCCTGGTTCTATCTGATACACCAAAAACATTCACCACATTCTGTAGCTTCACACAAAATTGTCTGATAGAGTCAATCCGGATGCTGCCACATTAACAAGGGGTGCCAAATCACTGATCACGCACTTCTCCTCACAACATTCATCCAGTCAGCTCGAACTAACCATATCCCTCCACCTTCTTCTTGGCCTACCTCTTCCTCACACACTCATCTACCATATCCCTCCACCTTCTTGACCTACCTTACCACCTCCCTCCTTCACATTCATTCAGATATACTTTTTTCACAGACTTCCAAACCTCTCCTTCACACACTCATCCACCATATCCCTTCACTTTCTCCTTGGCCTACCTTGCCTCCTCCCTCCTCCATATTCGCTCAGATATACCTTTTTCAACACTATTGTATCCATTCTCTCCTCATGACCATACCATCTCAGTAAACTCTCCTCGATTCTGGTGTCCACCGACTTCCTCACTCCACATCTTTCACGAATCAAATTATTTTGTACCCTATCCACCCTCTGTACTCCATATACATTCCTCAGCAGTCCCATTTCCACTGCTCTCACTCTTGACTTTTCATTTTCATGCCACACCATAGTCTCACATCCATATGTTAAAGCTGGCACTAATACTCCTTCATGTAATCCTCATGCAGCTACTACACTCAAGCCTCTGTTACATATCAAGCCCTTCATTGCACCAGCTACTTTCCTTCCTTGTATCATTCTACCACTTAGGCACATTTTCCTCTCTTCGCTATCACTGTACCCAGGTATTTGAATGCTCTCACCAATTCCAGTTCTCCATTCACTGTAACATCGCACTGGGAGTCACCTTCTCTCTCAATAACCATCACTTCTCTATTCTACATTCTCTCAAGGCACAACACTCACAGACATCACCAAAACTCTGCACTAGCCTACCAAATTCTTGTTCGGTATTTGCAAGCAGTACTACATCATCAGCATACAACAAAATTGAGATATTCCATCCATCACCAATCATTACTAACACCATCCCCTTCTCCATTACTCGTGTTTTTACTTCTCTCATCACCCCATCCAAATATATATTGAACAACCATGGGGACACCACACAACCTTGTCGCATGCCCACACCAATCATGAACCATTCACTTAGATGCCCATTTACCTTTACACATACTTTACTACCATCATAAAAACTCGATGGCACCTAGCAGCTTACTATCTACACCATACATGTGCAAAACCTTCTACAATCATCCTCTGTCCACTCTGTTGTATGCTTTTTCCACATCCATGAATGCCATCCTTATGGTCCTTCTCACAAGCCTTTGCTATCTGTCTCACTGTAAATATTTGATCCACACATCCTATGCCACTCCAAAAGCCACCCTGTTCATCACTCACTAGGATTCTGATCTCTCATACTTTATAATAATTCTTCCATATACCTTCTTTACCACTCAATAATAATAACAATAATAGCAATACTGACAATAACAATAGTAATAATATTAGTCATGATAACAGTAACAATTACAATAAGAACATTAATACTAACATTACTAATAATGAAAATTACACAAAATAAAATCATCATCATCCAGACCTCCTTTCCCACCCTTGGCCAAGGTAATGAGTAGCAACAATGAACATGCAATAATTACTACAATGGTCCCTCGCATTTAACATGTTTCAAGTTAGTGATTTTCACATTTAGCGATAGGTAAAAAAAAGGTACCAATCCTGTGTATTTAGTGATGGGGCGTTTAGCAATGTGGGGCGTGAAATGCCTTGCCCATCCACCACAAGACCTCCATTGTTATCATTGTTGTGAGTGTCTGGAGACCTTGGGTGCTTTCTTTTCTCTCAAAGTGCCGAGCCTTTGGCACGTTTCACTGGTGAGTAGATGTATCACTATAGAGTACTGTATCTGTATAATGTATTGCTAATACACTTTCATTTTCAGCACTTATAGTAGGAAATCAGGGGTCAAAAGGGTGACTTGGAGGATGGGGACAGACTAATTGATATCCTTCCCATGTAAAGTACACTTCGCATTTAGCGATTTCGCATTTAGCAATGGTTTCGCCTGACTAATTAAATCGCTAAATGCAAGGGACCACTGTATACTGTATATACTGCAATCTCTACTACACATATTGCAATAACATACACCAGTATCACAATCAACAAAATATACAGTAATCAAGCCAAGTGTAAATATAATAAATCACTGAACACCAATAATAATAATAATAATCAAGAAAAATAAGCACTAATTCTAAACATTATACATAAAATACTTTAATACTTAATGGTTAGGATTATCCACTTCCTTTTATATAATATTTACACCACACAAAGTTCCAAAAAATACATTAATTTGAGGTTTTAAAAAGGCAATAATCACACAAACACACACACACTGGACTAGCCTTGTGATAATTCCAGCCAACACACACACACACACACACACACACACACACACACACACACACACACTGGACTAGCCTTGTGATAATTCCAGCCTATCTACATACACACACATGCCTAGGCAGTGAGTACAGAAGGTGAAGAAGGAAGGAGGAAGTATAAAAAATCACTGATAAAGGAGGAGAAGCAAAGGAATGGAACACATCTATTACTAAAATGATAGGAAAAAAACCACAACCAACAGCAGAAGACCTAAGACCAATTGCCCTAACCAACACCTAATACAAAATATTCATGTCCATCATTGGATAATTCACAGATCAACATATTTCCAAAAACAATGAAGAGAAAGGCACTCAGGCAGGCTTTTCAAAAGGAGCACATGTTGATAATTTATTGATATTACAATGCTGTACTGAGGATAGTACACAAATAGGAAAACCACTAACAGTAATATCTATAGGCTACTCAAATGCATTAGGTTCAATAAAACTAGAGAAAATAGCAACAACATTAACGAAATACAAAGTACATCCC